>JANKOD010019898.1:0-22240 GCA_026284645.1 Erythroxylum acuminatum | reverse complement strand
CATACATTTTTCACAATTTAGAACTGGAACAAAGATTGAAATAACTAAAGCTTCAAATTGTCTTTGCGTGAACTCCATAACATTCAAAACTCCATCTCCATATCATTTGCATTATTATCATCTTATAAAAAAATAAAATATAATGAAAAAGGTTAAAAAAAAGGTGAGAACTTTTAAACTGTTTTTTATCAGAAAATATTAATATTTTATTATATTTAACTGTAAATATTCAAGAAAAAATAAAAAATAAAGTTAATAAAAAAAGGTAAGATATAGATATTTATCGATTCGAATTATCACTAGACCCATATCTAAATTGATAACTACATCTATTTTTTTAGCATTCATTTAAAATCTATTTTTTTAACCCCATATTTATTTTTTCGAATTAGGTGGTGGTGCAGATATTGGGATGAAAATCGACTGTCATCCGTATTTGTAACAAATGTCTAGTAGGAGCAACCAACTTCTTTACGTAGAAAAAGAAAATTGCACATACAGATAAGTGGGGAGTGTACCTGTACAGCTTAATAAATGCATGAAGACCTACATCAAGAGATTCAGGACCCTACTTAATAGCCGGCGACTTTGCCTTTCCAATTCAACAAAGAAGTGCTGCAAAATAGTACGTGTATTTGTGGTTTTTACGTAATAATGAAATTTGTTCGGCTCTAGTACATGATTTGGTTTGTAGGGTTTTCGGTAGGTCTCATGATAGATGCACTCGTGTATCAAATGTGGCAGTTAGATTTCCCATAACAGTGGAGCTTACAAGGCTCCTCATAACGAAGATACCTCTGGCCCAAACCTTATCAGAGGCCAGATCGGTTATCAGCTTTTAACCGAAAGACTCGAGCTTGAACCTCCAAATGCAGAAAAAGATTATCCAAAAGCAATTGGGTTCAGTTATATACTTACTGATTGATACCTAGCTTGTCTTTTTGTGCCAGCGGAGAAGTTGAAAAGAGTTTAGCAATCAATTCATGACGCCATCCGCTGACATCAATGATCGACGAGCGGTGGATGAGAAAAAACCTTGTAATCACATGACACAAATTCATGGATGGAGCAGCCAAATGGAATAGCCCTATAAATCCTATAATGGCAACTCCTTTTCTCGAATGAAGTTGTAGCACGATTAGGAGATATCAAGTATAGTTTCATGTAGATTCACTTGGTATTGTATTGAAAAGGAGTAGTAGAGAAAGAACTGTATTCAGTGTAGCATGTATTATTTTTACCGTAGAATAGTGCGTGATCAGCTCCTAAGCTGCAAAAGTATAGCCAAAATGAAAATGTCACAGATTTGAAGGGGAATATATGTGGGGAATGCTATCTACTTCGCTTTTTTGCGGATTTCATAAAAATAGCTAAAGATCACAACAGCTGCGGCAACTGCCACCCCAACAGCACTTTGTGCCAACACAATGCTGTCCTTGGCATTTTTCTTGGATGAACTTGGAGTGAATCCCAACTCTGACAGTTTCTTATGTGATACGGCATAGTCTTTAAAGAATGTTTCCTCATCCTGAAATTCATGAGAAAATTACGCAAGTCAAGGTCAGAGTGACATGTCTAGATTTTAGTTGATACTCATAAATACAAGGAAATCCATTTTACCTTCGCATACAACTCAACATAAGGACGAAATGCAGGGTCATCCAGCAAAGCCTTGTCAGTTGGGAGTTTCAGGAGCCCCTCTGTCTCTCCTCTCAACAGTTCACTATAATTGATCATATGCAAATGTGTTAATTTGAATCCGTAGGTTATATATAAAGACGAGACTCTTGTGACGTTGATTAGAATCTTACATGAAGTACGAGTTATCAAATTTCAGAGGTTCTGCAGTCCACGGACCATCAAAACCTGATCTCTCTGGATGCGCTCTTCCCTTTTGTGGCATCACATCAATTCGATAATTTTTAGGTGTGTATATGCAACTAAAAGATATTCATGATTAAAATAGTAGCAGACAAGTACCAGTGTATGACCCCCAGACAATGCCACAATATCCTTGTCAGACAGGCCCATGCGGTAGAAAATGTCCTTCAAATGTGATGAACCTATCAGGAATTCCGATAGAGAAAATTTAGTCCGGTACTCCAGGGAAAGGAGCAACTCCCACTACCTCATCCCAAAAAAATCATGATGAATGGATGAGAATGCAATGACTAAGAATATATAAACATAGAGCTGTCGAAAGTGTCTGATGGTCTGCATTCTAATTGTAGGTTGTATTACCTTAAAAATATGCTCCCATCCAAAACATTTACATTGGTAAAGACAAGAAAACCCTACTAAGGTAAATCAGTCATAGGAAGAAAAAAAATTTGATGCCATATCCTTCCAAGGAGGAATCCCTGTACACCATGAGATGAACAAAGTGAGTGGGAAATTAGCAGCCAACATCAGGATATCCTACACCTCCACCGCTCAGACCTCAAATCTAGTGTTACAAATCCAACAGTTGCAACAAGTTGACATCTACACTAAACAGGCTACCTATCAATCTAGCAGCCAACAGAATTCAACACTTAACCCGACAAGCACCTTATGTTTAGGCTTTAAAGTAATTTGAGAATTGTGAATAGGATACAGAAAATTGGCCCGTCAGTTTTCTGCTCCAATTTGAGTGTAAGGTTGAGCATAAAATCAATGGGCTCCAAGTAGAGTTCTCACATAAGTTCAACAAAGATAAAACCATATTGTGTATATAGTTTTATGTATCGAACCTAACACCATAAACTGCAAGACTCAGGTTCAGAAGTGTGCCAAACTAAAAGTTCTCAGTACATAAAAGGTCTCACTGAGTTCAGACTTGTTAGGCGCACTGAACATACCGAGTTTAGCATCAGGAAGTCGACCCTCTTTGGGACAAACGCTCGAATCCTACGAGACAGGACCACAGATATCAGAGATTTGGTACTTATACTTCTAGCATTATCACGAGGACGTACCTTTCTTCCGGGAATAAAATCAATAGTTGGGCCACCAGTAACTTCGACTGCAACAACACCAGCAAGCTAGGAAACATGAAGGCAAAGAGTTGGTTGTGCATTAGTTTATCCCAATACTCTGAAAAACTGAACACTAATACTTTCATATTCAAGCAACCATCAATCATCACATATCATAAACCATATCCAAACCCAGTGCACTAATCTGTTTCAGGACCTTGGAGCTTCAGTATGCGCGACTTGCAACTAAAGTAGAACATTCTCCACAAAAGTACACCTGAATTGCCTGAATTCCACACCAACACTCTCTAAATATCACAAACGCAAACCCTATAACAGCATATTTAACTCACTCTCCATAGTCAGGTATCAAAATAGTTCTTTATTCGGCAATTTGAAAGATTCCGCTTTCATCAACTCACGCTCATCCGAACCTTGAGCCTTCATTGAAAATTTTATATATGAATAGTTCACAACTCAACCAAAATGCCATGCAAAGTCAAATTAACTATGCATCACTTAAACTTCAAACCACTAAGCAACTATAGTCACCTGGTAAAGATCCGCATACGTAACCTTCGGATGTTTAGCCTTCACTCCCTCTGTTCCGAAAAGAAATGAAAGGTAACAAACAAGACTTTGTAAGCAACAATAAACACCAAACTTAACAACCAAATTGTAACTGAAAATGATTTGGAAACATCGAGTCATTCACCAAGCTATCGGGCAGTATTAACTATTTTAAACTCCATAACCCCGTGCCACCGCCAACGGCGACGCGTGTTCGCGCGTGACCTCAATTTCAACTCTCAGAAAGTCAAAAAAAACCTCGAAATAGAGATGACGCGGGCTTACCGCAAAAGTCAATCGCTATTTTCAAGCCGTTATTGGAACCATGAGAGTACTCCTCCTCGTTCCTAATGGAGCCATTAGGACCGCCAGTCTTCGTGGTCTTGTCGTATGTCCCTGCGTCGTGCCAGCTTCACAAACGCACAAACAAACGATCAGTAAACAGCAGAGTCACGTAAACAAAGAGAAACAGACACAGAGAGAGAGAGAGAGAGAGAGAGAGTTACGCGAGACGGAGCATGATCGGAGCGCAGTTCTTTTGAGCAATCAGAGCTCGTAGGTCGCGGCGAGCTTTGTCAATCTCCTTCAGGTAGTCAGTATCGACGACCGGTAACGCCATCTGAGCTTGTTGGAGAAGCTATTCGAAGTAGTCAAAGGAAAGGAGAGTGAGGAGGAGGCGAAGGACAAAGAGAAGAAAAACAGACGCTTTGTTTTTATTTCTATTGGCCAATCAGAGATAGGATAGACCGGGGATAGCTGTGTTCACGTGTGACACGTACCATTTTGATTGTGGCTGAGCTCGCTACGTGGCTGATTCCTATTGTAGACACAGAAAACAGTTCAAAGTTGACTGTATGGTAAAATTGGGCCAAGTTTGACCAAGATATTTTTTTTTATAACCTAAGCCCATCATCATTTGGACCTATCGAACAAAGCAAACGAAACAGAACAATGGATAAGTTGATATAAACTAAACTAAGGCTAAAGATGGCAATTGGCCCGATTATACTCCCGATCAAGCCTAAAGTTAACAAGCTAGATTTAGGTTGATTGAACCTCGGATCGAGCCTTGAGCCCAATTTTTCTCGAAAACCAAGCCTAAGTTTTGGGCCTACTTCAGGCTCGATCTTGACCTTGGCTCCGTCTATTATTATCCCTAACTGGGCCAAACTTCTTCAAGCCCAAGATCGAGCCTAAACTCAATCATACTTAAATTAAAGTCGTACTTGAACTCATACATATTCAAAAAAATTTAAAATCGTCTATTAAATTAAGTTTAAGTTTTTCTCATGGATTTAACTCAAACAAATTCAACTTAACTCTTAAATTAATTATATTTATAAGAATATTTGAAAATAGGTACCCTTAAACTTGAAGCACCACAAAACATCGATTTTTTTAAATTTTAATTTATTAACTTTAAAACATTCGGATCAGGATTGAATCTTATTATCATTCTTAAATACTTTTATAAGGGTTAATTTAAAAAAAAACATCTATCAAACATTACTTAATTTTATAATACTAATATAAACTTTAAAAATTTGCGCTAAAATATTACAACTTTCAATTTTTAACAAAAATAATTAAAATAAATGACGTGACAATTGACATCAAATTAATATTTTTATCACGTTACAGTCATGTTGTACTTGTATCACGTATAAATTTTACTATTGAATAAACTAAAAATATTAAAATAAATATTATGAACTAAAATATACAAAAAAAAAGTGTATAATTATTTTACATTATTTCATAATTTTAATTTATTATATAATAAAATTTATATGTGACAAATATAATATATGTGAAACCCAAATAACAAAAATACTAATTTGATACGAATTACCACATAATCCACGTCAACGAAAAACTTAACATGGATTATTTTTACTAAAAATTAAAAAATATAACATTATAACGTTATCTTTTAAAGTTTTAGTTAATATTATAAACTTAAATAAAAATTGGGATTTTTTTTTTACCATTAACTCTTGCACATAATAATCAGCTATAGTTTCCCAAATCCTTTCCTGGTTCTACCAAATTCATGAAACATTCAAACTGAAACACAGTTTAGAAGACAGTCCAGGATCATACCTAGAGGCCAACCTCATAAACAAGAGCCAGCCAAGTTCATGTCAAAGCATACACAAAGTATTGCTCACATTTATGAAGGAAAACAACTGGGATTTGTGTAAATGAGCAACTGGGGCCTGAGGGTTTAGTTTATTGGAATGATAATGTACAGAAGGGGGTTCAAAAAGAATGGATTTGACTGTTTAAACACAACTGAAAACATCTGTATTTCTCTCGTGGTACATATACAGATACGAACATTCCACCAGGAAAGATCGATCACGAAGCCGTTCTCCATTGCAACTCTATTTGTAACCTTCCGTTTTTGGAGTCTATCAGATGGTATTTCTCATTGATTCTTTTGTTGCTGACAACATCAGCTAAATTTATGTCCACATAACCAAGACTCTCCTGTTTCAAGAACAATGACCAGTGAATATTACCGGCAAAGCCTCTAAAGGGTTCATAAGGCCAGATATCTTAAAGCCAACAAATTAATTTTCTTATTTAAGAAAAGCAGAATACAAAGAATCATTTCGACCATTGATCCCGGTTTTGTCGAAGGATGAAAATGCATACCTTAGGATGCAGCAGGTTCCTCGAGGATGTGCTGACAACTTCCACATGCATCCTATCATGAGTGGGCGGCTCCTCCATTGTAAACTGGAATTCCTCGTCCCATCTCGGATCTCTGTTCTTCTTTACATGCTGTTTCAATGAATCAATTATCAACCACAACATACTGACTTTGATGCTTCTCTATTCAAATGCCTAGAAAACAACACATGATCCAGGCAGGTTATCATTTAGCAAAACAATCGGGTTCCACCCCATCATTTCGGCAGGAAGAGGAGTTTGCCAAAAGGCTTGTTAACATATTTAAGAAGTCAACCGATTATATTAATTATCCCAAGAGAATTCATTTACTTGATCAGGAACATGTCACTAAAAGTTATTAAGGTGAATTTATTGTATTGCAATGGAAAAGAAACTCAAAAAAGCAGTGTTCCAAACATAAAATTCCAAAATATTACCAACAGTTTTAGAAGATATTATCTGTTAGATTCACGAAACTGAAGTCAATGACCAAAATACCTTAGTTCTCTTCTCCTCCCCCCTGAAAAGAATCCTCACAGATGGGTTAGTATGATACTTCCCCTCAACATCTTGACCTTCGTGAACTATAACTACTAGCATGCCTCCGCCGGCAGGAGTTCCTTCAGGAGCCTTTTGTACATCGTTTGCATCATCAAAACTGGGCAAGTCCTCATCTTTGAATGGTTTGTAAGTCAATTCCACCACAAGCTGCCCACGAGCCTTTTCATTTTGAGGATCATTCTGATCCATATTTTTCATGAGATCAAATGTCAAAACCTTTGGCTCCTCTGGAGTGAGTTCTTTCAAGGGAACTACATTCATACCCATCTTATCATGTTTCCCAACCTGAGAAAAGGGCAAACAGTTTGAGGTAAACACGTCATAATAAATTAAGTTCCAAGTAGATAGGCGATCTTTAGTTTACCTGCTCCCAATCATAAACATGAAATTCTACAGCCTGTGTCTCTGGATCTTTAACAACTAGATTAAATTCCTCATTCCATTCGGGGTTCAAATTCTTATGCTTCACAGTGGTTTTCTTTGATGCAAGCTTATCCTCGGTCAGCTTTATTTTCACATACGGATCAGATGCACCCAGCAGATCTTTCTTCTTAAGTTTCATAGCTCTAAGGACCTTCACGTTCAGAACTCCAACAGGCCTCTTCAAGGCCCTGCAGTTTCCAGTGAATTTAGCAAATTAAAACAAGGGGTCACATTCATAAAAGTTTCTCATAACCACAAGAAAAAAGTTTTAAGAAGCTAACATATCCCTAAAAATGACGCAAGTTATCAGAAACATACTTTGCAGGATCCAATATTTCTACTTCTAGTGTTTTAGGCCATAAATACATGTTTGCAACCTGATCTTTGATAATCTCCTGCAAAAGAAAAGGAGAACAAAAATGATTGAAATAATTTTGGAAATCATCGCTTCAGAAAAATGAAATAACTAATATGAGCCAATTGAACTTGATACATCAACTGGTTGGACATGAATAATTAAACACATGCAAAGTAAAGCAGAACAAGGTGAGAAAGCTAGCTAGTATAATACCTGGACAACCCTGTATAGACCAGGTATTGCCATAAGATCAGCACCAACTAGCTTGAGACCAAAGTCAACATGTGGCTGCAAGATCAAAGACATTACTCAGGAGATAGAAAAAATTACATACATGGACCAGTGTTCATAAATTATGCAAGCATTGGCTTCATTTAGCATCAATACAGTTCAGCATGGCTTTAAACATCAGTGGTTTGTTATTCAAGATGCTAAGAACTAGATTTAACCATCACATTCTCTAATCCTCAAGCGTGAATTAGGACAACAAGATATAACTACTTCAAATTTCTTTCCCAACAAAACCGAAAAGACATCATATGCCTTAGCGGCCGTGAAATATGTATCAACAGAATACAGAATAGAAAGGTTGGCAGAAAGCAGAAGGAAGCAGGAGAAACCAGAAGTACAGATCTTTCCCAAAGCACAGTTTGAAAAGATTTTCTGATGAAAAACATCTACTACAAATGAAATTTATGGATTGTGTTTCAGCTGGATAGTTTACATAATTACATGTCCAAAGATCCATTCAAACATAATGTAGTAAATCATTTTAGTCCAACCAGTTAATCAGATGGAAATATAAGCACCAACCTTTTCCATAAGGGACACACATATTTTTGCAAAGCAAGGAAAACTGGGAACCAACGGCTTCAAAGTAATACGTGGCGAAGCAAAAACTTGTAAATCCAGCACCTACACATATCAAAATAGCAAGAATTCAACAAGAAGACAATTAGCTCGGGAATAACGGAACCCAATCAAGACAACAAGATATTTCAATAACCTGAACAGTTGCTCTCAGCCCAAAAGCTTTAGCAGCAACAGTGATGTTAGGGTTTGCAGCCCATTTCACGGACGGCTCCATAATCAACTCCTTCTCATCAGTGACATAAACTTTCATACCTGATGCAACAAAATTAAACAGGAACAAGAAATGAACCAATTAAATATTGCATAAACAAGATCGCCTCACATTGAAAAGTTGGTGGTAACAAGGAATGAACCAATTAAATATTGCATAAACAAGATCGCCTCACCTTGAAAAGTTGGTGGTAGAGATCCTAGAGTAAGTGTTTCGAATTCAACAGCATCAATTTTATATTTGGGTATCTGCTCAGCAATAATAGGAGTTGCAATGTTCTTTGCAGTCTTGCAAATGGCCTACACAGTCAAAATTACATAACATTAAACACCAAAGACGGAGGAAGATACAAATGAGCCCAGAAAACAACATAGATAGACGTAAAGATTGTACTTTGTCCAGATAAGGCCACATGTATTGGAGGAACTTGTTTAGCCAGTCAACCTAAAACAAGAAGAAGATCAATATAACTAAACAATACAAATCAGCATGAGTTACATAACAAGAAACCTCAAAAAGAAAATCGAAACTCACGCGATCATAATCAGGATTCTTCACCCAAAGGGGTATCTCCGGAAGCATCCGTTGCAAAGTCTCTGAATCCTGCTCCACCAACGGCCTAATCTCAGGATCCTGTCAACAAATAGCAAAAGTTGTTCACATTCCACGTTAAGAAAAACAAAACAAAATTTTCTCAGGACATCATATGAAATGAGACTATATAAACAAAATCTGCAAGCTTTGCCTTAACGTCACTAGGTTGGACGTAAATGAAGAGAAAGTAACCGATCACGAGTCCCATCGTAATCCCCAAACCGAATCCCCAGAAACCCAATATCGTGCTCAAGAACCCCATTTCGCTTCTTCTTCTCCAAATACGATTTCGCTCACAAAGTCTTAACCTTTCTATGCGCTCGCTTTTGTATCAGAGAAACGGTCCAAACAACAAGAAAAGGAACTCCTCGAGTTCTCAGATCACGCATCCACTAAAAACGGTGGAAAAGCAGTGAAATGACTGATCTGTCCTCCAGCGATTCTGGTAATTACGTAACAGTGCGGGGGAAACTAAAACAGAGCGTCGCTCCGTTTGAACGTACGTTACGTGAACGCGCATTTACCGCCGTTGGATCCAATCATGTCGACTGGTGGGGTCCAGTAAGATCATGTACAAAAACAGACACAGGGAATTGCCACTTGGCGAGGATGAGTGCAATAAAAGGAGCCACCGTGTCAGTCAAATGCATCTTTGACTTTATTACTAATAGACCTTTAATTAAGATAAAAATATCTATACTCGAGCGAGAATTAGTCTGAGAGTAGATGGCTTAAAAGTGTCTTCTTATAATTGGGATCCTTTTAGAATACCTCGTAAGAAATAAAAAAATAAACAAAAAAATATAGTCTCTATACATTCCGATTTTATTTAAAACTATAACTGAGAGAGAATATATTGCAACATAAAATAAAGTTTTAAATTGGGAATTAAAAAAATAATCATAAAATTTATAAAATTTCTTTGTAATTTTAATTTTTATAACAATTATTTCTTTATAATTTCATTAAAAAATAAAAATGAAACATATATGACATAAACATCACATAAAGATTAATTAATTATTATTTAATAATAATTTAACTCATCTCTTTATTATGATTTAAAGTGATAATTTAATGTAATTATAATAAAGTATTGATTTAAATTAAATTTAATAATGTTATGTCAAGTTAAAAGATATATTAAATTATTATATAAGAGAATATTTTATTGATCTATATGAAATGTATACTTGTTTTTTATAAGGATTATGAGTATAAGGATTGAGAGTTGGAGAGAAAGAGAAGGAGATAAGTCACGTGTGTTTTATTATTATTTTAAAATATTAAATGTATATAATAACTTGTAAATTAGGTAATAAATAATTTAACAAATAAGTGATTCAAGATGCAAAATTTAAAAATTGTTAGAATCCTAATATTGTCACTTAGATTGACATTTTGATTAAAGTTTAACTTGAATCAATTATCAAATTTCAAGTTGGTTGAATTTTATATTAAATTTAAACCTAATTTTAAAAAGAGGGATAAAAAAGTCTTAAAAATCTCGAAAAAAATCTTTTATCTTTAAAATTTTCAAGAAAAATCTTATATTTTATAATTTTTTTAAACCTGACGCAAAAAAATAAACGAATTAATATTCTCAAAAAAGCTAACGTCCAGTACATATATTTGAAATTTCTAAGACCCAGCAAACACGACTTGAGAACCTAAGGTATATGAAATCTCAGACTAGAAAAAATGTTGCTTAAAGAACCCTCAAAAGTTGAACGCCACGAAGGATGATCATGCTTTTGATAAGTTCGGAAGGGTTTGAAAATCTAACGTGAGACTTGAGAGCGATAAACTCACAAACTCACGCGAGAATTTGTTTTAAATTGCTAATCAAAAGAGAAGTGTCTTCCCTTGCAATGGAAAATGGTACATATAGTATAGGAGTATGCTTTATCACATCAATATCTAAATTAATGAAAATAAATAATTAAGAAAATGGTTTAAAGACTAAATAAGAAATTTAATTCTAATAGCAGTATTTGGGATAATTTCCTTTAGAACTAGATTCTTTATCAAATTTATTCTCGCGCTTAGTCTATACTTGCTATAATGGTCCAACTGAAATAATAAGACACCTCCTCCTTCAGTTCGACAATCGAACTCTTCATTTGAATCTCCCGAATCAACATTGCCATTAACTCCTTAATTCTCTTAGCATGAGCTTGGGTTATTGGTCCAACTGGCATATGCAAAGAGTCCCGTTATCTTATTTTGGTCTTGTTCGTATCAAAACCTCTACTCTTAAATTTTGATTAAAAAAATAATGATGAATGACAGACAATATGAATATCATACATAAACATAACCCAGCTATTAAATTTAATTTGAACTAATTAAATTTAATTGAAATTAGTAAGTAAGAAATTTATAATAATTATTAATTTCAATCAAATTAAATGAATTCGGTTCTTAAATTTTGTTATTTTCTTAAAAAAATTTGAACTTTAAACTTATTGAGATTCAAACTTAAGCTTATTATCTGGATTTATGATGATAGGCCCATATTTGAAGCCCAACAACATACACAATTTTAGCCACGTTGTTAAACGCTTTTCCATGAATCAACTAGAATAGAAGAACTTTAACCATCAAGCACCTCACTGGCTCTCTCTCCCTCTCTCTCCTTCCCTCAACACCTATAAGAACCTCCAACACTCACTTATCCCTTTTTTATTCTCTCCTTTAGGGTTTTCTCTCCTCTCAAGAACACCTCCAACCTAATCCCCAATCGGAGTCTCCGCAATTCGGATTGGTTTGCGTTTGAGGTAATTCTAGGGTTTTGGATTTTCGTTTGGATTGAAAAAGGGGCTTCTTTGTTATTCTGTAAGATCAGATGTATTGGGAATCGCGATCCGGTCTAGCGTGATCGCGACCGTCGACTCGATCCCGGTGGTTCGGTTCTTGTATGGAAACTCGTAGCCGGAAGCGGGCGGAGGCCTCCTCAGCTGCCCCTCCATCGACCGGTCCTAGCACTCGCTCTCACAAACGAGCTCGCGTTTCCTACTCAGCCGCCGCCTCCGCCGTTGCCGCACCGACTACCGCCACACGCTCACGCCCCACACGGTCCCGACCCACCTCCATGGACCCCACAACCACCAACCCCGTAGAGTCCTCCTCCTCCTCCTCGCGTACTCGCCGGTCACGTAATGAATTGGATAAAGGGAAGGAAAAAGAGCACGAGGTTAGGGTTCGTGAAAACAGAGACAATCTAGGGATAAATATGGAAACTTCTAACAATAACCCTAATGAAGACGACGATAACGACAGTGAAGGTGGGGGAGTTGGTGCTTTTCACCAGAATTTGACCTCCGCGAGCAGTGCTCTTCAGGGTTTGTTGCGAAAACTTGGTGCGGGTCTCGATGATCTGCTTCCGTCATCTGGTATGCCGTCGGGTTCGTCCTCACATCAATCTGGAAGATTGAAGAAGATCTTGTCAGGGTTGCGGGCCGATGGAGAGGAAGGGAAGCAAGTGGAGGCGTTGACGCAGTTGTGTGACATGTTGTCAATAGGGACCGAGGAGTCTTTGAGTACTTTTTCAGTTGATTCTTTCGTTCCAGTTCTTGTGGGGTTGCTGAATCATGAGAGCAATCCTGACATTATGTTACTAGCCGCTAGGGCCATCACGCATTTGTGTGACGTGTTACCTTCTTCTTGTGCTGCCGTTGTGCACTATGGTGCTGTTCCGTGTTTTGTTGCGAGGTTGCTTACTATTGAGTATATGGACTTGGCTGAACAGGTTAGGGTTAAAGTTTGGTTAATTTGGTATAGAATTTTATATTTTTCTAGTTACCCCTTTGATGCTTTGCTCAGGCAAGTTGTTGATTACTTTGTTGTCATTGGACGAAGTTTATCTTGGATTATTACTGAGATTTGTGGTTTTATGGTAAAAACAGTCTCTGCAAGCACTGAAGAAGATATCTCAGGAGCACCCAACAGCTTGCTTGCGAGCTGGTGCTCTTATGGCAGTACTCTCTTATCTGGATTTCTTTTCTACTGGTGTCCAGGTAACTGATGTTTGTGAATTCGTCTAGTGTTAGCTACGCCATGTGCTTTAAGGAACTGTAGGATTAGGGAGTGTTTTGTAGAGTTCGTTCATATTGAATTCTGTGCTTCCAGCGAGTAGCATTGTCGACTGCTGCAAATATGTGCAAGAAACTCCCTTCAGATGCTGCTGATTTTGTCATGGACGCTGTTCCTTTATTGACAAATCTTCTTCAGTATCATGATTCAAAAGTAAGATTTTATTTTGTGTGTAAACAACTTTTTTTTTGGTAGTTGTTATTCACGTAGTTGATGTTTTCTATCATTATAGGTATTGGAGCATGCATCTATTTGTTTAACCCGGATTGCAGAAGCCTTTGCTTCATCACCAGACAAACTGGATGAACTATGTAATCATGGACTGGTCACACAGGCTGCTACTCTTATTTCCACGAGCAATTCTGGTGGTGGACAGGCATCTCTTAGCACACCTACATATACGGTAAAAAACAGTCACTGCTATTGAGTTCTGTTGTCTTATATGTTTATATTGCTCTGATCTGACATGAAGCATGCAGGGCTTGATACGTCTGTTGTCTACTTGTGCAAGTGGGTCCCATCTTGGTGCCAAAACTTTACTTCTTCTTGGAATCAGCGGCATTCTTAAGGATATACTATCAGGCTCTGGTGTTTCTGCAAATTCGTCTGTCTCCCCAGCTCTAAGTAGACCATCTGAGCAGGTGACTGCTGCTTCCTATATTATTATAATTCCATCTGATTTGGGTTTCTGTGATTTTGTAGACTCCATCATTATACTATATGATTACTTTTTAGAAGATAGAATTTAACATTTCTGCTTTCTCTTTTGCTATATAGATTTTTGAGATTGTCTACCTTGCAAATGAGCTTCTTCCACCCCTTCCAGAAGGAACAATCTCCCTCCCTATAAGCCCATTTTTGGTAGGTTCTGCTGTGAAGAAATCTCCTCCTTCAAGCAGCTCTGCAAAACAAGATGATGTAAATGGGAATGTTCTTGAGGTTTCAGCCCGAGAACAACTACTAAACGATCAGCCAGAGCTTCTCCAGCAGTTTGGAATGGATCTTCTCCCGGTGATGATACAGGTTGGTTTTTTGTGGATGGCAGCATATAGTTTACTAGAATCTCTTTGACATTTGCACTAGTTGCTCATAAAGTACTATTTGCTTGTCCAACAGATCTATGGTTCCAGTGTAAACAGTTATGTTCGCCACAAATGTTTCTCAGTGATTGGGAAGTTGATGTACTTCAGCAATGCTGAAATGATCCAATCTTTGTTAGGTGTGACAAACATATCAAGGTACTAAACTTCACTCATTCATTATCTCTTGGATTGTATGCATAATGTAGTAGATTGTTGAAGCTATTGTCCTTTT
The DNA here is from genome assembly GCA_026284645.1 of Erythroxylum acuminatum. Taxonomy (NCBI): domain Eukaryota; kingdom Viridiplantae; phylum Streptophyta; class Magnoliopsida; order Malpighiales; family Erythroxylaceae; genus Erythroxylum; species Erythroxylum acuminatum. Next base: position 7,605 of record JANKOD010019898.1, on the reverse strand, counting down.
TTTTCCCCAGTTTTTTAGCTGGTGTGCTAGCATGGAAAGACCCCCAAGTGTTGGTTCCTTCCCTGCAAATTGCTGAAATTCTCATGGAAAAGCTTCCCGAGACATTTTCAAAAAATTTTGTTAGAGAAGGTGTAGTTCATGCAATAGATCAACTTATTTTGGCCGGAAGTCAAAATATAGAAACAAGCCAACCACCTTCTGCTGAGAAGGATAATGATTCTATCCCAGGGACGTCATCACGTTCTAGGCGATACAAACGTCGTAACCCTAATCCTGAAGGAAATTTATCAGAAGAACGAAAAAATTCAGTATTGGCACATATTGGATCTCCTCCTAGCTCTATAGAAATTCCTACGGTTAATCTCAATCTACGTATGACGGTCAGTGCACGTGCTAAAGCTTTTAAAGATAAGTACTTTGCTGCAGATAATGGTGCCGCAGATAAGGGGGTTTCTGATGATCTCTTACGTCTGAAAGAGCTTTGCATGAAATTGAATTCTGGTGTTGATGACCAGAAGTCTAAAGCAAAGGTTAAATCCAGAGCTTCTGGTTCTCGCCTCGACAATTGTGCCAACAAAGAAGAGTACTTGATAGGGGTGCTATCTGAGATGCTGGCTGAGTTAAGTAAGGGGGATGGTGTTTCGACATTTGAGTTTACCGGTAGTGGTGTTGTCGGCGCATTGCTTAACTACTTCTCTTGTGGTTACTTCTCTAAGGAAAGAATTTCAGAAGCCAATCTTCCCAAGCTTCGTCAACAAGCACTTAAAAGGTTTAAGTTATTTGTTTCTCTTGCACTTCGTTCCAGTATTGATGGGGGGATGACAACTCCTATGGCTGTTTTGGTCCAGAAACTTCAAAATGCACTGTCATCCTTGGAACGTTTTCCTGTTGTGTTGAGCCATCCGTCTAGGTCTTCTAGTGGGAGTGGACGTCTCTCTTCTGGATTGAGTGCATTGACTCAACCTTTTAAGTTACGCCTTTGTAGAGCTCAGGGGGAGAAATCTCTCCGCGACTATTCTTCAAATGTTGTTCTAATTGATCCATTAGCAAGTTTGGGTGCTGTTGAAGAATTTCTATGGCCCCGGGTGCAGCGTGGTGAATCAGGTCAAAAGTCCATGGCATCTGCTGGAAATTCTGAATCTGGGACCACATCAGCTGGAGCTGGTGCATCATCTCCATCCTCCTCTACTCCTGCCTCAGCCACTCGTCGACATTCTTCCAGAACAAGGACTTCTGTTAACATAGGTGATGCAGCTAGAAGGGAACTGGCACAGGAGAAAACCGCATCATCATCGAAGGGAAAGGGGAAAGCTGTTTTGAAGCCTACCCTGGAGGAGACAAAAGGACCGCAAACCAGAAATGCAACTCGTAGAAGAGCTGCAGTGGATAAAGATGCGCAAATGAAATCTGTAGATGGAGATTCAAGCTCTGAGGTAATTGATAATTAAATTTGGGTTTTCTGGGTCCTCCTGTTATTTAATCTATCCCATGCTGTGAATGCATCTAGTGGTCTGCAGTTGTACTAGAATTACTTGTATAATAATTAATCTTTATTTTCCTTAGGATGAAGGATTGGATATGTCTCCTGTTGAGATTGATGATGCATTGGTGATTGAAGATGATGACTTCTCTGATGATGAAGATGATGACCATGATGATGTATGTTCTCTGAATCCTCTGTCTCAGTTGATAGTTATGTAGTTTATCTGATCCATTTTTCATTTTGCAAGCGCATACTATTCCCAGTCTGTGATATCTTCATCACGGGCTTTATCAAACAAGAGGAGTTTTTAGTTAGGTAGCTGATATAGTTATCAAATAAGCTTCTCAAACTCAACCTCTCGCATGCTAGGTTAACTCATTTCGATTAACTACGAAAGGAGAAATAACTTAGTTTTGTACCATAGATTGGATTTTTAACTGCCAGATATTATTTGGACTGAAACGATTTCTCGTGTGTATGTGTGGCTTGGCATATGGGTGCCTGCTGTGAAGGGTCATTTGTTGCTATGCTATAGTATTTTTTTATCATATGAAGCATTGTTTGCCTGGGGCTTCTAAAGCTTCAGAAGATGGACATGGTGTCTTGGATGTTCAATCATATTTCCAGAGTGCTGTATAACATAGTTATACTGGCAACCACAACTATAATGAGGTCAAATTCTGTGGCTTCTTAACATTTCAACTGATTCTTTTTTCCTTTCTCGCCCTTAATAGGTTCTAAGGGATGATTCTCTTACTGTTTGCATGGCTGAAAAGGTGCATGATGTGAAATTGGGTGATGCTCCTGAAGATAGTGGTGCACCAGCAACAGGCGATGGTCAAGCAAATCCTGGTTCTGGTTCAAGTAGTAGAGCAGCTCCTATCAGAGGATCGGATTCTACTGATTTTAGAAGTGGTAGCCCTTATGGATCACGCGGTGGTATGTCATTTGTTGCTGCTGCCATGGCTGGTTTGGGTTCTGCTAATGGTAGAGGGATCAGGGGAGGGCGAGATCGACAAGGAAGACCCTTATTTGGTAGTTCAAATGATCCTCCAAAATTGATCTTCACTGCTGGTGGAAAGCAGCTAAATAGGCACTTGACAATCTATCAAGCTATCCAAAGACAACTTGTAATGGATGAAGAGGAGGATGACCGGTATGCTGGCAGTGATTTCATCTCCAGTGATGGAAGCAGGCTTTGGGGTGACATATATACCATTACATATCAGAGGCCAGATGTTCAGGCTGATAGGGGTTCAGCTGGGGGCACAAGTTCTACTAACGCATCAAAGTCCAATAAATTGGGTTCTTCATCTGGTTCCAACACTGATTCCCAGTTGCATCGTGTCTCACTTTTGGACAGCATCTTGCAAGGGGAACTTCCCTGTGATTTGGAGAAATCTAATCCTACTTATAACATTTTGGCACTCTTGCGTGTGCTTGAGGGCTTGAATCAGCTTGCACCTCGCCTGAGAGCACAGTTGGCTTCTGACAATTTCGCCGAGGGAAAAATCACTACTATGGATGAGCTGACTGTAGCTGGGGTAAGGGTTTCAGGTGAAGAATTTATCAACAGTAAGCTGACTCCTAAATTAGCTCGACAAATTCAGGATGCCCTTGCATTATGTAGTGGTAGTCTTCCTTCATGGTGCTACCAACTCACAAAAGCCTGTCCATTTTTGTTCCCGTTTGAGACCCGAAGACAGTACTTCTATTCTACTGCTTTTGGATTATCTCGCGCTCTGTATCGTCTTCAACAACAGCAGGGTGCTGAAGGCAATGGATCAACAGGTGAAAGAGAGGTGAGAGTTGGGAGGTTGCAGCGGCAAAAGGTTCGAGTTTCCAGGAATCGCATCTTGGATTCTGCGGCAAAAGTAATGGAGATGTATTCCAGCCAGAAAGCTGTGCTTGAAGTGGAATATTTTGGTGAAGTGGGGACAGGATTGGGTCCTACTTTGGAGTTTTATACACTTCTAAGCCATGACCTTCAAAAAGTTTCACTTGGAATTTGGAGGTCAAGCTCATCATCACATAAACCTCAAATGGAAATCAATGTAGAGGATGGCAAGAATGGGAAATCAAATAATATCTCTGTGGTTGCAAGTGATGGGGATCTCATCCAGGCTCCACTTGGATTGTTTCCTCGACCTTGGCCTCCAAATGCTGATTCTTCTGAGGGTAGTCAGCTTTACAAGGTTGTTGAGTACTTCCGCCTGGTTGGACGTGTGATGGCCAAAGCTCTTCAAGATGGGAGGCTATTGGACCTGCCATTGTCAATTGCATTTTATAAGCTTGTGCTTGGTCAAGTATGCTTCTCATCCATCTTATTAGTGCAATTTTAATAAGGTTAAATGTCTCGCTGTTGTTTCAGTCTGGCCCATAGACTTGAATTATTTATCTCTCAATCCATTGCAGGAGCTTGATCTGTATGATATTATTTCATTTGATCGTGAATTTGGGAGGATTTTGCAAGAATTGCATGCCCTTGTGTTTCGGAAACACCAGTTAGAATCAGGTGGGGAGAACTGTGACTTAATTACTGATCTACGATTTCGCGGAATACCAGTAGAAGACCTTTGCTTTGATTTTACTCTTCCTGGGTATCCAGAGTACACCCTGAAGCCAGGAGATGAAGTGGTGAGAAATAATTGATAGTACTAGTGACTTTCTTTTAACCTTACCATTTTCTGTATACTTTGCTATTAAGCATGGTTTCCTTAAAAAAGCTTTTTTCATTGTTTAATCTCCAGGTGAATATACATAATCTGGAGGAATATATATCCTTGGTAGTTGATGCTACAGTGAAGACTGGAATTATGCGACAGATGGAAGCATTTAGGTCTGGCTTCAATCAGGTAGATTACCTTCCATATCTTAATATGCTCTCACGTTTTAATTGGTTCATATATGGGAGTAACCAGACTGCCATCTGCATTTTTTTTGTTGCTTTTGTTTCTATCTTATTTCTGATCTGTGTAGTTGTGCTTTTTCCACTCCAAATTCTTATTCTTGTACTTCATGATGGGGCAGGTTTTTGACATCTCATCATTACAAATATTTACCCCACTAGAACTGGATTATTTGCTTTGTGGGCAAAGAGAATTGTGGGAGGTATGAGCCCTTTTGATATGCATACCTAATGAATGGAGCTTGTGATGTTCACCACACTAAAGTTAAATTTTTTACCTTTGCAGCCTGAGACCCTTGTCGATCATATCAAATTCGACCATGGATATACTGCCAAGAGTCCTGCAATTGTTAATGTATGACTGCATCTGACTTCAGTTTGGTTGCTTATTATTTCTGTTTCAGTTGGTGATTGATATGGTCTTTTGTTTATGTTATTTTAGTTACTTGAGATCATGGGCGAGTTCACAGCAGAGCAGCAGCATGCTTTCTGCAAGTTTGTTACTGGTGCACCTAGGCTGCCACCTGGAGGCTTGGCAGTACTCAATCCCAAGTTAACAATTGTTCGGAAGGTATTATTCAATGATTCAGAATTTTAATGGTCTTTTTGAAGTGGTGTTTGTGTGGTTTCCAGTTATAAAATGCTATTGGTCTGTTTTTGGAGCATAGGATTGGCTTACATTTTATGCTTGGACTTAATTCTTGGCTTTACACTGTTTTGAAGAAACGAATCTGCATTTGTATGATTGTGGGGGCTTTTGGAGTGCATTAAAGATTGATTTACCCTTCACTCTCTCTGCGTATCCCACACTTTGGGGTTTATGCCAGTTGATAAACAGCTTCGATTGAAACTTTTATTCCGATTGCTATTTATGTATGGGTGTCATGAGTTCCCTAGTCAAAATATAGTTTGTTTGCATAACCATGCATTTCTGGATGCAGCATTCTTCGTCTGCTGGGAATGTAGCTTCGAATGGAACTTTACCTACCGAATCAGCAGATGATGACTTGCCTAGTGTCATGACTTGTGCTAATTACTTGAAGCTTCCGCCTTACTCTACAAAGGTACTAATATCCTGTGCTGACGTTATCTCGGTAAATGCTGGACCTGGAAAACTGACTTTTTTCTTTTCCTAATAAAACAGGAAATAATGTTCGAGAAACTACTCTATGCCATCAATGAAGGGCAGGGATCTTTTGATTTGTCATGAGCTTTGACTAATTGATCAGAATTGTGTATAGTTGTAATGATGAGAAACTACTCTATGCCATCAATACTCTCACCATCCAAACTCATTCTGAACCAAAATCTGAAATGGAGAAGTTTCAACTTTCCCACCCAATAATGGTTTCTTTCTGGCACCCCCGATTGACCCCCGGCGTCAGCAAAGGTCAGTTCCTAAAATTTTTGTGGAGGCTGACTGACGAAGTTATAGATGGAGGACATGATTGGATCTGTGCGATGCTAAATCTCCCATATGTTATATTTCCATGTAATTTTAGTTTCAGTCTCCAAGATCGGTGCCAAATTTGCTTTTCATGGCTAAATGCAGCCATCATTAATAGGAGGATTTTTCTCTGGTTGGTTCCTTGAAACATCAGATAAATTTTTTGCTTCAGTGTTGCTTTTTTTCATGCTGTAAAGAGGGAAATATTACAAAGCACTTAGCTTGGCTGATGCTAATGCTTGTAAATAAATAGGAATCTTCAAAAACAATTTCCCTCCTTGCTTATTGCCATGTATCCTATAGTTGGTATCCATGCAAGCTTCATTTCAAATAGATTAGCTCAACATGCAAAATACAATCATGGGCTCTTTAGCGTTCCTAGTGTATAGGACCGGCCTGGCTGGCTTCGCAATGGCAATCCGAGTAATGTGGTCTTGGTTTAATTTTTAAAAACAGTCTTTTTGATATTGAGTTTATTAATTTTATAGATTAAAATGACATCACTTTTTAAAGAGGTCTGAGTGGGGCTTCAAATTGGTCTCTAGGTTTCAACTAAGAGGAGCAAAGTATGTAAAGGACTTTAATTGGAATTTGTTGGCTTAGGTGACGGGAGGAGCAGAGCAAGAAAAGAAAGTGATCAGAAGTGTGAAACCTTGATAAGAGAATAGCAAAGCATGAAAAGAAATTGACAAGTACAACGGCTTGCATGCCACCAGGATGATGATTATATCATGTCATCAAGGTCTGAAAATAATTGAAAGAGATTATTTTTGCTTAACGAAAAATTTAAAATTTAATTAAAAAAGAAGTTAAATAAAAATTATTAATTTATTAAATTGAATGATTAATTGGTAAATTAGTTAGCTTTTAACAACAAGGATAATTGAAGTAAATCAAACAAAAAATTAAAAATTGAGTAGAAAATTAGTTAGTTCGAGATTTTTATAATTAAACTGGTTGAATCGGTTTAGTTAAAATGTAATTAAAATCTAAAAATTAATGTTAATTTTTAAAATAATTGATGCATATTTAATTTAGTGGTTCAGGAGTAGTACGTATTAATTATTCTCCAATTGTGCACATCTACACAATATTTTTAGTAAATAATTCGTGAAAATTGGTAAATCAATTTATTTGATTTTAATAGTAATTTATTGTTCAACTAGGTATACAATGTACACAGAATTAATAAATAAAAGAAAATGTAATAAGAATATTATTACAATCATTTCAAATACTAAAAGTGAATTTAACCTTAATATTATAAATATAATTACATTTACATTGGAGTTTATAAAAGTTTTACCACGATACTCTCACATAAATATTTGCTGAGTATTAGTTAGGTCTATTCGAGACCTAACTCTTCTAAACAAAACAATGACACTTTACTTGTAATAGTTGAGCCTTGGATCGGTCTGGGTCTGAGCCTGACCCATGAACCGGTCCATTGAAAACACCTTAATCTAGATTCACTAGCTAGCCCATTGCCACCCTTGAACCAAAAGGTTGATCCCCAACTTCAACGGCCCCCAGTCGGAGGCCCGACCACCGCTGGAGGAGTGAAGCCCGTTGTCATCCCTATTTTTAAAGATAGTAATTTCAAACTTTATACAAAGAATGAATTTTTAACTTATTATTATATTATATTTCTTCAAAGCATATTTAGGATATTGTATAATGATAGAGTTTTTTTATTGATAATATATTATCAAAAATAAAATAGTACTAATTAAATTTTTATGATTTTTAAGGAGAGATGTGTGC
>JANKOD010019857.1:0-22285 GCA_026284645.1 Erythroxylum acuminatum | reverse complement strand
CATATATGGCTACCTAGGGCTCACGTAGAGGCTAATGTTAGTACTAGTATACTGTTAGCTGCTATTATACTGAAGCTCTCTACGTATGGCAGCCTACTCCTATTACTGAATCTACTCACTAGTGGTACTGCTTACTATCAGGACCTGTGATTGTGGCTTGCTTTAGTGTCCTTCTTACACAGTTCTATCGTCACTCTGGTACAGGTAGATTCTAAGACACTTATAGCCTACAGTAGTGTCGCTCATATGGCTATTATTACAGTAGGCCTACATTCTAACAGCTATGTTGGTATAACTGGTGCAGTCTTACTTGCTATTGCTCATGCTAGTAGTAGTAGCAGTCTCTTTATCATATTTGGTCAAGTACTGTATGACAGACTGCATACTAGGACTATTTACTACTTAAGGAATATAGCAGGATATATGCCTTCTTTAAGGACACTCCTATTACTAGCCATAGTTGCTAATAGTGCTACTCCTGGAACTATTAATTGGCTGGCTGAGTACTATGTATTGATCGGTGCTACTTATCAAAACCTACTGGTTGCTGGTATAATAGCCAGTACCGTACTACTGACTGCTGCATATAGCTTCTGGATGTTAACCTATGTGAGTAGTAATAATACTACCAATGCCTATGTGCTAGCTGATGCTACCAAAATAGAACAGACCACACTACTATACCTACTAGTTCCTAACCTACTGATAGGTGTATACCCATCTGTTTTAGAGGGTTACTTAATGGAGAGTAGTGTAAGCATGATATACTAATAATGCTACTGTAGAGGTTACAGGTTACCTTTATAGATAGGTTGTTCAGTAGACCTAAATACATCTTAATATAGGCACAAATGGTCTGACTGCTACTTTATGGGTTAAACTGGGACACCACCTATTTATGTATAGACCTACTGGATAGATGTAGTTAGTTGACAAAGTAGAGTGTATGCCTGCTGGTTAGTTGACAAAGTAGAGTGTATGCCTGCTGGTTTGCTGATACAGGTAAACAAGACTAGTGTAGGTGAATGGTTGATCTGGGTAGGGGAGGGTAAGGGTAAGGGTAAGGGTAAGGATAAGGATAAGGGTAAGGGTAAGGGTAAGGGTAAGGGTAAGGTTAAGGGTAAGGGTAGGGGTGGTTAGGTTAGGGTACAAACATAGAGTTAAGACTTACTATACTGGTCAGGATAGAGTGTATGCCTACTGAATAGGAATATAGCTGCTGATATAAATATGCCAAGTTATTGCCTAAGTTCATTGATGAGGTGTTAGTTTAGCCTATGTTCACTGGTTGACACATGTTCAAGTTACAATCAACTGTGCCAAGAACGGAACACCCGTTAGAACCCCCTAATGTAGACCTTCATCAAGTACTACCACATTTAGACCATAAATACTGTTAGTGCTAAAGTAAGGTACAGGTACTTATACTCTCTGAATGAGCATACTAGTTGTACTTACTTTGACTGAGCTGTGAGACCCCGTATTATGAATGGGCGCCGTTGTTTAAACAAAAGCCTGAGATATGGGTATCTTCGTGACTTAAGTTAGACTATCGATCAAGTGTGCCTAGAACAGCACACTGTTTGTACCACTTATCTATACCCCATCAAGTACTACCTCTTAGTATTTATGCTGTTAGTCCCCTTCGGGGGGTAGGGTGCTCATACTGTTAGTGCTAAGTAGGATGCTCATACTGTTAGTGCTAAAGTACCGTACTCATACTCTCTGAATGAGCATACTAGTAGGGATAAGGAATGTAGGCCTACTCAGTGAGTTTTTGAGGCTGTTGCTTAGAATCGTAGATTGGTTGTTAGGTATGCTAACCTGCCAGACTAGTGACTTCTACTTACTTTGACTGAGCTGTGAAAGCCTGTATTATGAATGGGCGCCGTTGTTTCAATAAAAGCCTGAGATATGGCTATCTTCGTGCCTTAAGTTCTACTTTCGATCAAGTGTGCCAAAAACGGCATTCGTTTGGTACGTTCCATTTGTCTAGTAGTAGTACCTCAGTGATATTTGGTTAGTGAGACCTGCTTTATGGACTTACTTTTATAGCCTGATGTAGAGCAGTACCTAAGATGAGTTAACTGGAGAGTAGTCATAGTCCTGTTGATCCTACTCACTTTTGCTACTGATACACTAGGTGCTGAGTTGGGTGCTGGTAGAGATATAGTACATGTTTACTATGAGACCACATGTTGCGTCCTAGACATTTTTGACTGCTATAGAGTGGTGACACCAGAGGTTTTGTGGTCGTTTTTGATTGTTATCACTATAGAGTGTTGACCTACTCCATTAGTTAGAGCAGTCATAGTCCTGATTTCGTATAGTGATAGTGATTGAGATTGAGATTTTCCTATTGTAGACATAGGCTTTTAGTATAGTCCTGATGCCTTGTAGACTTTAGTAGATTTACCTAACATTAGTTGTAAGCAAAAAAGACGGCAATGTTAGGTAAATGGAGGAATATTCTTCTGACAAAACCGATTTCTAATAGCTGCTGCCACTAATGGGGAGTCAAAATAGCTTACACCAGATATACTACCTCTTGCCAGGTTAGTGACAGTAGGATTGACTTGAGTAGTTAGTGAATAGTAGACTAGACCTAGACCATTAGGTTAGCTATTGATACTATTGGCTTGTTCACCTTGTTCAGTTAAGTGCTGCAACTATCGAGTATGACCCTTCTCTCACCAGTCTAAGCTAATCTACTAGTCCTCGAAGGGGGGTGCGGCGCATATACGTAGCTCTTTGATACTCACTTATATGCAGTGTCTGAACCTCTGTCCATTCATGCCATCTTTCCAAGTTTAGACTACCATCAAGTGTACCTATAACGTCATATACGTTACTATTTGGTGATACTAGGAGCTTACCTAGCACTGGGCGTATAATCTATACTAGTAACCTAACTCCATTGGTTCGCCTAGTCAATGCTAGGTAAGCGACTATCCAGGTAAACAGGCCCTACTCCTACCAAATAGACACACACATTATTCATGCTCGATCCCACCCTCATTACCCAGATCTCAGCGGTTCTAATTTGAACCGTGGGCATCCTACTGAGTGTAGCTCTGCTTACCCTATTAGAACGTAAATTGCTAGGTAGTTTACAGCGTAGGCTAGGTCCTGACACAGTTGGGCTAGTAGGTATACTGCAACCTATAGCAGATGCAGTCAAACTAGTCACAAAGCAGACCAGTAGTACCCAAACAAGCAGTTTAGGCTTGTTCTATCTAGCTCCTATGTGAGCTCTAATCATAACCCTTACTGGTTGAGGTTTCATGAGTAGGCTTTTCCTAAGTCACTATGACAGTAGCCTAGGTTCAGTAGACAATACGCTCCTAGACTATAGTTGATTAGGTATATTAGCCATTCTGAGCCTAACCATATACAGTGTACTCCTGCTGGGATGATCAGCTAACAGTAGTTATAGTTTGATAGGTAGTCTAAGGTCTAGTAGTGCCTTAGTTAGCTATGAACTTATCCTAGCAACAAGTGCACTACTGCCCTTCATCATTACTCATAGTTACAACCTGACTGATGTAGTCGCTAAACAAGAGATAGTTTCTTATGTATGGCCTCTACTCCCTGTAGCTATGATCTTCTTCATCTCTATTCTGGCAGAGACTAGTCGAGTACCCTTCGATCTAGTAGAGGCTACCTAACAAGTATTTGGCCTCTATAAATACCATTATCAGACTGGAAAACTTGCACCTTTAGTATCGCTATGCAGGTTTACACCTCTTAGAGAAAGTATACTACTGTATAGCAAGCAATCAGCTGCATTGCATGTACCCTTACCCTTACCCTTACCCCTACCAAAAGCAATGCCCAGAGACTTAATATGGTAACCTAGTTTGCACCCTTAAACTAGGTAAGTTAAAGTCCACATAGTCCAACTGTATATAGAAATCACAAGTAGGAGTCAACATAACACCTTTCATGCCACTAACCAAACATCCCAGTAGTAGTTATTCTACAGTAGCTAACTCATCGCTAGACCCTAGTGCTACCAGCACCAATCCAGGCGGTTCTTCAGGATCAGGATTAGGATCAGGACCAAACCCTCAGTCTGACCCAGAACCTATACATGTTTTTGATGGTCTGGATGATCCTCTCTTCATGTCAAAGATCAAGCCCTACACTCATAAGAAAGCAGGTGTATATGGGTTTAGAAGCACTAAGCTGAACAAACAGTACATAGGTTTAAGTATGAATCTGTACCACCGTATACGTAAGCATCTCAAAGACCACAACTCTTCCAACCCTTACTTACAAGAGGACATGAAAAGGTATGGTCTGGGTTCATTCGAAGTGGTCATTTACGACTATCATGTCTCACTTTTAGAGATGGAGCACAAATACATCTGTGCGTTTGACCCTGACCTTTTGTACAACCATAAATCTGCCAGACTGAAAGTACTACCAAACCCAAGTACAATCCTTAAGTACCTTTCCGAGTCTTTAGAGAGCTATGAGAAGGAGAATAATTTGGTACCAGTTGAAGAAGGTAGTAAACAGGCCTACTTTAAAGGTACTAAACTCACGTGCTATGACCATACCTGTAAAGTAGTAGGTCAATTTAGTACCAATTCAGCACTAGGCCTCTACATAGGTTGTACTAGGCAAACAGTTGGCTTATACGTCAATACTGGCAAGATGTACAAGAACAAGTACTTCATCACCAAGCGACGGTAATTGCATAGGAATCAGAACTTGTAAGTGGTTACTTCACAGAACATGCTAGTGTAGCCTTTGTATTACTCTTCCTAACTGAGTATGCCAGTATACTGCTATTCTCAGTGATCAATACAGTACTTTGGCTAGGACCTCATAACTACTGAGACCTAGCCCTAGGTGCAAACCTTATTTTGACACTGATAATACTGGCCCGTGCTGTACTACCCAGGATCAGATATGACCAACTCATCATGGCCTGTTGGTTACAGCTCTTACCAGTTATCTTCACTATAGCAGTACTGATACCTAGTCTGACACTAGTGTTACTATAGTACCCCGAGCAACACCAGGATAAAACGTCTAACATATACCCAAATAAGTCGTCTATCCAGTAGAGTTACTATTGATTGAGATCATTAGTCTATCCACCCTTTTAGGGAATAAGCCCACCTAGTTAGGCTATGGTCCATATAGTAGCTACATCTGCAGCCCTAAACTCCAGTGGACCATAACCTACTAGGTAGGGTGTCGTCTGTACCAAGTGTACCTATAATAGCACCTCGTGCTTTAGTACTTTTCCCAATGTTACTCTTCTTACTGATAGGCGTGGTTATAGCCAGTCTTTTCTATGTTATCAACATCCTAATCTACTACCTTAGTCGTTCTAGCCAGTCTAGTACAGACCTAAGAGTAACTTATGAATGTGGGTTTGAAGCAGTCCCTAACCAGGCTCGTACAGAACACAGCATTAGTTACTACATCATAGCCTTATTGTATGTAGTCTTTGACCTAGAGATAGCCTTAATATTACCAGCCCTTATTAGTTTAAGCATGTTAGGTCTTACTGGTGGTGTGCTGCTACTGGTTATTATGAGTGTACTATGCCTGTGCTTTGTCTATGAGCTGAACCTAGGCTCCTTCAACTACGTGAATAGGTTACAATAGAAGCATATTGCATACCCTGTACTGTCTCCTTTCTCCCCGAAGGAGACAGTTTACCATTAGTAGTCTGCCCTCCTACCTGACTAATACCGTGAGTAGAAGAGGCAGACTACTTACTATACTACTTACATCTTACCAACCTAATGGACTTACTCAAACCCGCCAAACAAATCGGTGCTGGTTCCGCAGCTATTGGATTAGCCGGAGCTGGTGTTGGTATTGGTACTGTCTTCGGCAGTCTAATCGAGGCTACTGCACGCAACGTAGCCTTAAAAGATCAATTCTTCAGTTACGCAGTCCTAGGCTTTGCCTTATCTGAAGCAACTGGTCTATTCAGCTTAATGATCTCTATGCTAATCCTATACACCTAGTATAGGGTCTACCATAATAACCATTTAAGCTACCTTTATCAAGATTGGTGCTCTACAACACCCAATTGAGACCTATGAAGAGTTACTAGTATGACACCTACTAAGTCATATACCTACTGAATACCCAGTCTTCAGTATTAGTACCTATGAAGAGTTACTAGTATGACACCTACTAAGTCATAGACCTACTGAGTACTAAGTCATAGACCTACTGAAGACTCAGTCATAGACCTACTGAAGACTGAGTATTTAGTATTGATACATACAGCCCCTTACCTACCTGACAGTAGGTTGTAGGCTTACTTTCACAATGCCCTTTAACATATACTCACATTAAAGTAACCTTTACTCTTTAACCTACAAGCCTATAGCATGCCAGTCAAGAGCATAATCCATCAACCACCTGGCTTAACAGTAAACTAGTCTAAGCATATAGCTTAGCCCTACACTGATCAATTGATTCAACTTAGTACATCAGGACAACCTACTCAGTAGGCCTATAGTATTGCGAAAGAACAGGCCATACACTACTACAATAACCTGCCTATTGCTTCCCTAACAGTAACTATTAGCAGAATAGGGTGTCATTATGCCTCTTATTCAGTTTAACTGTCAGGTTATTGGATAATCCCATCCCTCCTTACATCTAGTGAACTCATCACTCTCATCTAGTCCATACAACTAGCATAGCTATAGTATAGTGTACCTCAACTGATATAGCTTTAATAGGTTAACTAAGGTAGTCTCTACTCAATAGTGGACCTACTTGCCTTTCGCATTACGAGCTAACAACCAATTGATAGGGTCAATACTATGGTATATAGTCTCTATCAGTTAGCACCAAACAGCAGGCACGGCTTAGTGACAGTTTATAACGGAATGAACACGTCGGTGTAGCAAAACCGTGTGATGATCACTAAGCAGTCCGGATAGCGGCCAGCTGCTGTCATAGGTTGCATTCAAGGAAATACGTTTTAGCGTAGCATTACTCGATACCAAACCCTTAGTTGATCTATACCAGTATTAGGCCTACAAGGCAGACACAGAGTACGATCAATCTAGCAGTAATGATGGTCACTTGTTCGTTAAGGATGGGTGTCAAGTCCACAACACAGGATGCCATTACTATACCAGTACTCAATCCAAGCCTCTATATACCTATTTTAACTGACTTATACCTACCAACTGCTCTACCCCGATCCCGTTAAGGTACTAAACTTAAGACTTTTTAATCAGTTAAGATAGGTCTCTATTAGGCACCTATTAAGTGACACCAATGGTCTGGTCCACATACGGTTTTATGATGAGCCTAGTATTAGCCAATCATGACCTGCTTGTAACAAAAGCTAAACCTGACCGAGACCAGGCCAGATTCATACGGCTCTAAATTGGACACTCTACATGGCACGACTACTTGAACACTTAACTCAAGGTAGTCTCATACAGGCTAGACCTAGTTAAAGAGCAAATATTAGCAAGCGTAGTCACTAACTGTACAGTCAGTTTAGTGCGATTATCCAAGGGTTCTCATTTGACTTTAGAACTAATGAGCTTAGACCAGTCTTCTCAAAGTATGACCATAACTTAAGCTATGCGCTATGCCCTACTCAAAGTTGAGTTGACAAGCTGTACATACTGTACCAAATGACACTATTGGATAAACCCAGACTTGAGGCACCCTTACTAAAGGAACTCGGCAACTTCTCTCTCGTGTTTCGACCAGGAGCTAATGGTCACTACCTTAGACCATTCATTACATGGGTTGGTGTCTGCTAATCACAAGCATAAGACTAAGCTACCTTATTATAGAGCTCCTATTTAGTCTTACTCGAGCCTTATGACCTGTCCTTATTGACTGTCTTATATCTAACCATAGAGACATCATGAGTCTAGTCCATGGCGCCCAGTGCTAAATGTAGCGTAATCTCTTGCTGTATAAATGACAGCCTGCATGATGAGTAACAATCGACCCTCTGTCTACTAGTAAGTCCTCTATCAGTATACGTCGATGGTGCATAATCCATCCCTATTAGCCTAGTAACTAAGACCCTAGCTACTTTGATTAAAACCTGCATCAACCTATGTCGAATGCAGGGTACATCTCTCTTGGGACATGAGGCTGGCCAATATCCGAAGCCTAAACTAGTAGTAGTCAAATAGCTGTGTCAAAGCTTACGACACCAGAATTGGTTTTTCTACTAGCATATTAACCCAGTGTTAGTATACGAATGCTGCAGACCCTTACTTTATCAGGGCTAATCCTCGAGATTAATGTATATAATACTGATCAGATGCACAGTCCTACTCACTTTGTACATCGATCATACAGAGAGTAACGCTAGGGGTAACAGTTCAATTGTATGCCAGAGTCTGTATCCACCATGCATATTGTAACTTCGATGTTGGCTCATCTCATGCACTGGCTATAGAAGGCTAGCTGCAACATGCTGTTCGCATGCTAATTGAGATACGTGTGCTGAGTTAATAACGGCATAAGCCAGTTAGTTTCTTAGCTAGCTAATAAGACCCTAGATACAAGTATGAGCATAGTACGCAAGGAATCGCCATACTACTAAGAGGTAGTCTTGATTAATAAGACAGCTTTAGTGGTTACCTATAGTCAATGGCTCTAATTGACTGCAGTCCTGTATCTAGAGTACTAACCCAACCTATAGGTTCATTGAACCCTATTGGTTACCCTAGTACATTAGGCCTACTAACTATATAAGCCTGTTGTTTACCAAAGGTTGCCCTTTAACCTATCCAACCTACCTCCATCACCGTGATAGTTAGGTAGTACTTCTACTCAATCTAGTCCTAAACTGGACTTCTAACATATACTCAAACCCACTATGTAGTAACACGGTACTACTACTATATACCCTATATTTATCCCAGTAGAGTATAGAGCTCCTCCCACTTCTATAGGGGGCAGGCATACAGTTTTGACCTATATATTTAGAGAGTACTGTATCTACACGTACCCTGATAGGATACCACATCTTACATCCCCGCTAAACTCTATCCATCGGTACGTCAATGAGCAAGTTCACGCTGCCAACAAGTGTACCAATATCAGCATATGATACAACATACACTCATATACTCCTAATGATCAGTCTATCCAATGATGCAGCCCAACCCTATGATAAGTACCTTCAGGACAGCGCTAGTAGTAACTATGATAGTGTCATAGACCTTCATGACAGTATCTGTTACTACCTAATCCTTATCCTAGGTCTAGTTCTAACTATAGGCTTTATCCTAATCTATAACTACCGTAACAACATAGTCTCTTACAAGGACCTAACCCATGGTACAGTAGTAGAGCTTATTTGGACCATCCTACCAGCTCTAATCCTAGTTGCCATAGCCATCCCTAGCTTCAGAGTACTGTATCTATCTGATGAGATCTTAGTACCTAACCTAACAGCTAAAGCAATAGGACACCAATGGTACTGGTCTTATAATCTAGATGATCTAGTAGAGAATCTAGCTTATGACAGCTACATGGTTGCAGATGACATGTTAGAAACAGGTCAACTACGTGCACTAGAGGTAGACAACAGCTTAGTGTTACCAGTAGGTACCATAGTGAGATTGTTAACCACCTCAACTGACGTTATACACGCCTTTGCAGTACCTAGTTTAGGTGTCAAACTAGATGCTATGCCAGGTAGGCTTAACCAGACAACGATATTGATCAATCGGTTAGGCTCCTTCTATGGCCAATGCAGCGAACTTTGTGGCGTATCTCATGCCTTTATGCCTATACGTGTAGATGGCGTTACAGTAGGTCAGTTCTTAGGATGGACCAAATCTCAACTAGATGAGTAACTAGCCACTAGCCACTAGTCGCTAGTCACTAGTCACTAGTCACTAGTCACTATTAGTCCCCTGCTAACCCTCAAGGTGACTAATTCAAGTTAGAGCCTTTATTCGTGGTAGCAGGGGCTAACTATAACAGAACCCACCTTTAACCATGCTAATCTTAATCTCTTTATTCGGCATAGTAGCCTCTAGCTACCTAAGACGAGTTATATTAGCGATTTTAGTGAGTTTAGAACTGCTTCTATTAGGCTCTGTACTAGCCAATGTTCAAAATGCCTTGATTTTAGACGAGTCCATAGGTCAGATCTTGATCGCATTTGTGATCACCCTAGCAGGTGCTGAAACCAGTTGTGGACTAGCTTTAATCGTGTCTTATTATCGTCATTTAGGAAGCATAAGCTTAGAGCCTCAATCCATCTAATAGTGCTACTCACAAGCCATTTAATTAACCATGTCAAGACCCTCCCTTTTACAGACAATAACTAAGTCTCATCCTACTCCCTCTTATCTACGATGGAACTGGTCTACCAATGCTAAAGATATTGGTACAGTTTATCTCGTCATTGCTGTTATGTGGGGCAGCATAGGTGTTGCCCTTTCTGACGCGATCAGGATTCAATTAATCGTCCCTCATAGTCAGTTCTTAGCTGGACAAGGTCAACTGTATAATGTGATCATCACTGCTCATGCTCTAGCGATGATCTTCTTCTTTGTTATGCCTGTCTTCATAGGCGCTCTAGCCAATTACTTGGTCCCTTTAATGTTAGGTACAGCTGATATGGCTTATCCTAGACTAAACAATATCAGTCTGTGGTTACTAGTCCCAAGTAGTACCTTAATTATTTTAGGCATGTTAGTCGAGAAAGGTGCAGGAACCGGTTGGACTATCTATCCTACTTTATCGCTAGCAGACAGTCATAGTGGTGTTTCGGTAGACAACACTATAGTCAGTCTTCATTTAAGTGGCTTAAGCAGTCTTTTAGGAGCAATCAATTTAGTAGTAACTATCCTAGGTATGAGTATGTTGACCTCAAATCAATACTCTCTTTATACTTGGGCCATTCTAGTCACAGCAGTCTTGCTAATCTTAAGCTTACCAGTCCTTGCTGGTGCGATCACCATGTTACTAAGTGACCGTCTAGCCAACAGCAGTTACTTTGACAGCTTTAAAGGAGGTGACATCATATTGTACCAGCACCTATTCTGGTTCTTCGGTCGAGTATGGCCCTTACCTGTCCCTATCTTATCTCATCTTGATAGTTTAGTTGCGGGTTCGCACAGCGCTATTTGCTGGAAAGAGCTGCTATCTCATAAACCCACTGGTATCATAAGTGGTTATACATCCCGTATCAGTTACAGAGGTGAATGGGGGCTCCAATCAGCAGGACACCAACGAGAGCTTATGGTTAAGCGCCATGTAGCTACTCTAGTAGGATCCTCAGAGACTATACGCGCTGCAATTCCTGATTTTAGACCTGAAACTGACCTTCTTTTTAACAGTTGGCTTGCAGGCCTCATTGACGGTGACGGTTGCTTCTTGTTAAGTAAGACTGGCTATACTAGTTGTGAGATAACTGTAGACTTAAGAGATCGCCCTTTACTTGCTTACATACAGAACAAGCTAGGTGGTTCCATTAAGTTACGTAGTAGTAGCAACGCATACAGGTGGCGTCTTCATAATACAACAGGAGTAATCGGTTTAATCCATCGAATCAATGGGCATATTCGTAATACCAAGAGACTGCCACAGCTTCACAAGTTGTGTCAACATTTAGGTCTACCTGTCTTAAATCCAGTTAGTCTTGATAGTTCACCTCATTGATGAGCAGGCATGTTCGATGCTGACGGTACGATCGGATATTCGCTTAAACAGGGCCGTCCTCTACTAACCGTCTCGGTTTACAACAAGAAGTTAGTTGATGTACAGCACTACGTCGCTAGATTCGGCGGTCATTGTTATTTTGAGACCAGTAGCGGAGGTACTTACAAGTGAAGTATTCAGTCTCGAGACGATGTGGTTGCATCTGCAGCCTATTTTGCCTCTGGTTGTCGTAGTGCAAAGTCTCTACGGTTCCGTCTTGTTAACAAGTACTTTCAGCTTCACGATCTTCAAGCCTTTAACCCAAGCAGTAGGTATTACAATGCCTGAACTTCGTTAGAGACTAGATGGTCTAATAATCGAATTGAAGATAGAGTCCACAGTAAAGATCAGTAGTCTTTATTTTGCATCCCGAGGTGTATATCCTAATCATCCCAGGTTTTGGCTTGATCAGTAGCTTAATAGCAAACAGTGTAGGTAAACCAGTCTTTGGTGCCTACGGCATGTGCTACGCAATACTGAGTATAGGATTATTAGGCTTAATCGTTTGGAGTCATTACATGTGGTGACTTATAGCACTATATGCTGGAAACTACTCTCTCTCCTTGACCTAATCCTAGGTAACACTAAGGAGTCTTAACAGTAGCTATCAGCAGATAGAAGGTCTAGTCTTGTCTTGTCTCGTTTATACCTGTACATTACCTTGCCGACCCCCCCTGGTATAGACTCAATCAAGCAACTAGTTAGGGGGGTCGACCTATCTATCTCCGAGATTATACGTGCTAAGGTCAATAGTACCATGACTACTCATTGACCTAAGATCTAATCCTTTAGTCTAGGCCTTAAAGCACATGTACACAGTAGGCCTAGACGTAGATACAAGAGCGTACTTTAATGCAGCAACCATCGTCATAGCGGTACCAACAGGAATCAAAGTGTTCAGTTGGTTAGCTACTGTCTTTGCTGCTAACGTCGCGAACAGCTTAGTCTTGTACTGATCCTTATCCTTTGTCTTACTGTTTACAGTAGGAGGGTTAACCGGTATCATCCTATCAAACGCGAGTTTAGATATAGTCTTACATGATTCATACTACGTAGTAGCCCATTTTCATTTCGTACTGTCTTTAGGTGCTGTCTTTGCAATGATAGCTGGTCTTTATGGTTATCTAACCAAAATGACTGGTGCTAGTTACAGCAGCATCATAGGCTTTGTACACTTGACTTTATTCCTGATAGGTACTAATCTGACCTTTTTCCCACAACACTACTTAGGTCTAGCAGGTATGCCTCGTCGTATCATAGACTATGCAGATAGCTATGCTTACTACAATGGTATCAGCACCTTAGGTGCCATTATTAGCACAGTAGCTAGTGCCTTCTATCTAGTCACAGTATTGAACTATGACGTAGTTAGTGGCTTAAGCTATGGCTTAACTAATGATGCACTAGAGTCTAACCAAGTCAGCAACGAGAGCAACTCAGCCATAGGCGAGCAGAACTTAGACGCAATGGTACCTAGTGCTTCTAGCTATCATGCGTTTGAGGACTTAGCTACTAGCTAGAAGCTCATACTAATATACGTACAATTTTGACTCTTCTCATAAGACTCACACCCTCTGACAAGCTTAGATTGACGTGATCTGGTCAATATGAGTGTTTACTTGAGTAAGGTGTAGTGTTAATCAAGTGTGCCTATATCTGCATACCACACCCCTATATAGTCCGGTATTTTGGACTTACTCAGTATTGCTTAACCTCCTTTAGGGGGCATAGTCTAGCCCTACTGAACCAGGAGCTAGTCATGTTATCCTGATGCTTCATTAGAAAGGACTAGCAGAATAGTCATATGTCATATGTCATATGTCATATGTCATATGTCATATGTCATATGTCATATACCTGCAACTAGCCCGAGTAGTACTAGTAGAATAGTCATATACCTGTACCCAAGGAGAGAATGTATACCAGAGGGGGTCATGATAATAACACAAAGTCTACACCATAGACTTACTACACTAAAGCTACGCACGCATTGTAGTATAATGAGTAGAACAAAAGGCTCATGACCTTTAGGTGTAGGTTCGAATCCTACCGATGCAACATCAGCCTACTCTATAACTACCCTTCAATTGCTCTCATTGTGAGTCTACCTCAGACTCACTACTATGAGCGACACCCTAAACCAACCATCTAGTATAAGTGGTTAGCAGCAGCAATGGTTTGATTCTGCATTGCAAGCTGTCTACTATAGCCCGCACACTGGTCCAGGTTCATAGTCTGGCTACTGTTAGGCGTATAGTAGACAGCGTAGACACGTTAAATAGAATGAACCTTATAACTAGCCTTGTACTTGGACCATCGGAGTATTAGGTATATAAGGTACTCTAACTAAGGGTATAGTCTAAGCACTAGTAGAACCTTAGTCATTTCTCTGTGATTAAATGAACGTGGTCACCCTAAGGGTAGCTATAGCTCACTTATCTACACTTGAGATATAGATAAAACAGCAGCCTGCAGCAGAGAGACATGGTCAAGCTCCTGAAGGAGGCACCTGTCAAACCATCAGTGAGGGTATATAGAACCTACTCACTATGACGAAATAAAAGTCAGTCGTACGTGCTTAATAGACGTGCCAGCTAGAGCGGTAACACGGATAACGGACAGCTGTACAACAAAAGAGCTACGTAAGTGATTAGTCCACAGGTGCTAAAACACCGATACATTGGCCCACATTAAGGCGTAGCTTTCCTTCAGAACTGTTATGCGAATGAAGGCCACAGACCTAGCTGACCCTTAATGGGGCCAATGCTGTAGGATAAACACTAAGGTTACCTATGTAAAAGCCTGTAGTAGAACGCAGCATTAGGTAGCTCACATATGTAGACGAGATTCCTTTACAAAAAAGGTGATAAATAATCTAACGACTAGTCTATGCTCAGTCGAATAGACAATATAATAGGGTCTTAAGTAAACTACACGACGACAAAGGCAGTGTAAGCTTTAGTCCAAGTGGGAAAGAGTCAAGCATTTGAGTAATCAAACATCGTTGCATGGCTGTACCTGATGTCTTCACCTTATTAGAGGTGCTAGAAGAGCACGTTACAAGTGACAAGGCATATGCTTGATACTTGCCTTTGGCACAGTGTTTCCAACAGGATATCGATAACATCAAACACACAGTACAGATCCAGTCCTGAAAAGGACTAGTCAAGCAGTAGTTGTCAGTACACTTGGTGCCCTACCAAGTAGAATCTAGGTTTGCTTATACTACTTACTGTCCACTGATTAGCTGTCTGGACACAAAGTAGAACACCTCTTTAGTCACTAATCGAGGGTTTGACCCTGTGTTTGGAACAGTTAGTAAGGTGTAGCAAGGTAGCTACTAGAGAACTAGTGGCTTTATGGTGATAAACATACGTACACAATCAACTATGCGCTATTCTAAACTTAATCCAATCTTACGAGCCAGTGTCTCGAACATTCAAGATAGTGCTACTCCTAGCTCTATCAACTATGCATACAACTTCGGTAGTATGCTAGGCATCCTGATGACCTTTATGGTTATATCGGGTATTTTACTAGCTATTCACTACATAGGTACTAGTGTCAGTGCTTTTGGTAGTGTGGAACACATCATGACTGATGTACGTTTAGGCTATCTTATCCGATACCTACATGCCAATACAGCCAGTCTCGTGTTCATCACTCTCTATTGTCATATTATACGTAATGTGTATTACAGTAGCTATCGTCAGCCTCGTACAGGTACATACCTAGTAGGTCAAATTATAGTAGTACTGATTATAGGTACTGCATTCTTAGGTTACAGCTTAGTCTTCGGTCAGATGAGTCTCTGAGGTGCTACAGTCATATCTAACTTAGCTACAGCTATACCTTACATAGGTACAGATATAGCTATTTTACTATGAGGTGCTTACTCGGTCAGCTCACCAACAGTTACTAAGTTCTACAGTCTTCATTACTTGCTTGCTCTAGTAGTTATGGCATTAGCTGTTGTCCACCTATTGATACTGCACATGCACAGTAGCAGCAGTCCCTTAGGTACAAGTGGCAACTATGATCGATTAGCAATGCAGCCTATCTTCCTTGTCAAAGATGGCATCACCATCTTACTAGCTCTGTTAGCTCTATTTGGCTTAATTGCATATGCACCTAATCTTCTAGGCCACAGTGACAATTTCATTGAAGCTAACAACCTAAGCACTCCCTCTTCAATAGTTCCAGAGTGGTACCTCTTACCATATTATGCAATATTACGATCCGTACCTAACAAGTTAGTGGGTGTATTCCTAATGGTCTTAGCAATAGTATGACTATCAGCTTTAGTGTTTGATGTCAGCTTGATCAGGTCCAATACCTTTAAACCTTTGAATAGGACATTGTTGGCTATAGGTATCTTTACCTTCATCACACTGATCAGCTTAGGAGCTAAACACATTGAATATCCATATGTTCTGCTAGGTCAACTGGTCTCCTTAACCTACTTTGGCGTACTGTTATTTGCAGTCCCAAGCTCAGGTCTAGTTGAGAACCACTTAGTTAGTTCAGAGGAAGCTACTCAGTAAGCATCTACTTAGAGGGTATATTTCTAACTAGTCAGTGCCGAATCATCTGGCGCCGATGAGGTATGAAGTATGAAGTATGCACTCTTCAGATAGTTACTAAAAACATACTCAATATAGGTACAAACTAATGACGTCTGCACCCCCCATATAAGGGATGAGGGGCTTACAACTCAATACTTGGAGTATAAGAAGGGCGCCGCACACTTACAGCACTAGAGCATACCCACCATAGGCACAAACTAATTAACAATACTCAGTATAGCCCTACTCCTAACCTATATAGGCTGTTTATCATCAGGCGCCATGTTGAGTATGCTGCTCCTCTTGGTAGGGGCTTATATTGCTGCATCACTATGACTCATCAGTCAAGGTGTCATTTATACTGGTCTACTGTATCTCTTAGTCTACGTAGGAGCTATAGTAGTACTGATCATGTTTGTGGTACAGCTAACTAATACTAGTCTCAGTGGTGATCATAATAGTATGTCCGGGTCCCTCATAATCCTGCAAAATGGTGTGCTTATACTCAGTCTAACCGTCATCTTAGCTACTGCGTATAGTGCAGTAGCTACTGAAGAACTACTACTGAGTATGTCTCATGTTAATCTAACTGACAGTGTGGCCACTAGTCATCAACCTCTTATTGGCACAATTGAGAGCTATTTAGACAGCTCAACTCATGGTAACAACCTGTCTTCATTAGCCTTCTCAATATTCAATGAGTACGGCTATGTGCTCCTGCTGTCTGTACATGCTATATTACTAGCTATCATAGGTCCTATTAAACTGGCTATTACTGACTTAAGAGGTTAGCCTGTCGAAAGGGAGCCACTATGAAGCTAGATCTAAATCCTGGTCATAGACCTAGTAAACCTACTTTCACAATGCCTCAAATGGAACCCTTTACACTTACTACTCAATGAAATTCAGCAGCACTCATAATAGGGCTCACAGTCGTTCTATTAGCTTGTTATATTCTGCCACTCTATTCTAGGCTTATGATAGCCAGAACTCACCTTACAGTCTAGTGGATAGTCCCTTAGGCGGTTTTACCATTGTCAAACTCATCGAACTCAAAGCGAACTGGTTCGGCCTTAGTCTTAGTCTAACTAACAATAGCTTTTATCTCTTGGTCAGTCTCCTCCTACTAATGATCGTGTTCAACAGGCATCAACCCGGTACTAGTGAACAAGACAAATTAGTCCCAAGCAATCTAGGACTGGTGAGTGAAAGTCTTCATGCTAGTCTACTCTCTATGGCTCGTCAAACCAGTGGACTCCAAACTATGTTACCTTTGTTACTTAGTCTGTTCAGCCTGATACTACTGGCCAATTTACTAAGTAACATACCTTATAATTATGCTAGTACTAGTGCCTTAACTGTTACCTTAGGTTTATCACTCACTGTGTTCATAGGTGTTACAAGCTTAGCTGTCTTCATCAAGAAATGGGTCTATCTAGCTACCTTTGTTCCTGCAGGTACTCCTAATGTTCTGTTGCCCTTATTAGTTCTCATTGAGCTAGTCAGTTATTGTGCACGAGCTGTTAGTCTAGGTGTACGACTCTTTGCTAACATACTAGCTGGCCATTGTTTACTGAACATTATAAGTACTATGTCTAACAAAGTGATGACCAGTTCTATAGTAGGTGCTCTATTAGTTATCATCCCTTTAGCACTACTAGTTGTACTCGTAGGTCTAGAGGTTGCCGTAGCTTTTATCCAAGCTTATGTGTTTGTAGTCTTAACTGCAATCTACATTGAAGAGGCTATTAAACCCCTAACCTAGTGTATAGTAGTCGACCCCCCTTTGGGGGACTAAACATATACTCACATCAAGCATGCTCTCAACCTTACTCTTTTTAATCCTAGTTGTCAATAGTAGGTACCTACTCAACTATACACTTCTTATGTTCATTAGTGCAGCACTGCATACTGGGCTCTGTATGACCTATATAGAGGATACTAGACTCCTGTTCAATAGTTACAGTAGTGCTGACACCTTAAGCATGACTATACTCCTCATAAGTCTGTTAATTGGACTATGACTCATCACTCTGTACAGCGACATAGTACTCAGTTGGGGTCTTAAACTAAACAATGAGTTCATAGCCCTTGTACTACTGCTTATGGTCAGTCTTAGTGGACTAGTACTGACTAATAGTAGCCTTACACTGTTTGTAGCTGTAGAACTACAGAGCTTAGTATTGTACATACTGTTTGCTACTACGGTTACTCCTACACTAATACAATCAGGTAGCAAGGTCAGTCTTTCCTACCTCATTAATGCTGCTATGGCTACTGCACTTTTGCTGTTTGGTATCTCTATACACAGCACCATACTAATCCTGCTGTCCCTGGTCTGAAAACTAGGAGTGGTACCTGTACACGTATGGTCCCTGCCTATACTAGACAACCAGCACTCGCTAATAGCTAGTTTGTACCTTACTATTACCAAGTTTGGTACACTAGTAGTCATAGGCCTAATAGCTAGTAATGACACAGTAGGTTCTGAATTGTTAACCTACATAGGATTACTTAACCTCACTGTAGGTAACATTTGATGCCTACTACAGATAAGGTACCAACGTATCATAGTATACAGCAGTCTTATTCAGATAGGTTACATACTATTAGTACTGTCTAGTCATACTAGCTTAGGTATAGGCTACTTCGAGTTATATGGCTTCTATACAGTCATATTGCTGATGCTGTGAGTACTACCCTCTTACAGTCAATGGAACAGTAGTCGTCTACTGCCTAGTATTCAGTTATGAACTATGATCCTAGTACTGTATACTGTTGCAGGTTTACCTTTCTTCCCTTTGTTCTGAACTAAGCTAGACATACTGCTTAGCATACAGAGTCAGTCACTAGTTGTTGCCTTAGTTAGTACTCTACTGAGTAGCTTGATCTACATACGTTTGATCAAGTATATGTCCTTCTACAGATATAATGACTAGTAAAACCTAGTCCTTGTTGTCACTGATAGCTACCTACGGTTGGACCAATGGTAACTGCCTCCTGGTGCTACTGCCATTGGTCCAACCTTCGGTAGTAGTTACGCTACCTTATTGGTTACCCCCCGAAGGGGGGTGAGTGACCTACCTAATTCGTTACCAGAGTGAGTTAACTCTGGTACCTAATACCCTGGCACCTTATTAGTTAATAGGTTCATCTTATCATACTATCCCTGTCCCTGTACCTGTACCTGTACCTGTACCTGTACCTGTACCTGTCCCTCCTATAAGGGGGGAGGGGTGCAGTCGTGGTGCCCTGTCTTTAATAGCAATATACTACTATTCAAAGGCACCACTCCTAGTTTAATACATGCTAACCCTTACATTACTAGGTCCACTGCTTTCCTCAATACTGTGTTTTTTCTTCTCTAGGCTGGTAGGTTCTAATACCTTAAAGCTAGTACTACTGATGTACTGTTTGAGTAGTATAGCTAGCTTAGCCTTGTTATACTACACAGTACTTAATGATACTATAAGCCTATTGTCTATAGGGTCCTGATCTGTACACTTAGGCATAAACTATGAACTTAGTATAGACATACTGAGTGCTAGTTTACTGACTGTGGTCATTGTCATAGGAACCTGTGTCATTAGCTACACGAACTACTATATGGCTACTGATGGTCATCTCTATCGGTTCGTAGCCTTACTAAGTGCATTCGTAACATTCATGGCTCTATTAGCCACTGCTAGTAACCTAGTTGTCCTGTTCATTGGCTGGGAGCTCATTGGTCTGTTTAGTTATCTGTTAATAGGTTTTTGATGTGATAGGAACGAAGCTAGTAATGCAGCCTTGAGTGCTATGCTAACTAATAAGTTCGGTGATTACTTACTGAGTGTAGCCCTCATACTCACATTCAGTCAGACCTGTTCACTTGACGTACTGATCGTTAATGAAGTGTATGCATACTTTAACTATAATGGTACCAACTACCTTATAGGTTTACTCAGTATAGGTTACTTAGTAGCTACAATGGCAAAATCAGCTCAAATAGGCTTACACTTATGGTTGGTCCACGCTATGCAAGGTCCTACACCTGTTAGTAGTCTTCTTCATGCAGCAACCTTAGTAGTAGCTGGTCCTATTCTGTTATTTAAGGTACACAGTATCATCTGTTATAACTATAGCTTGATTGTTATGATAGGTATCATGACTGCTCTATTAGGTAGTATACTGGCCTTAATACAACAAGATATCAAAGGTGTGATCGCATATAGCACTATGTCGCAGTTTGGTTACATAGTGTCTATATCTGCTATCACGACTACTTCGATAGCTAACCTACACATAATGACACACGGTGCATTTAAGGCTTGTCTGTTCATGGCAGCCGGAGTAGTCATACATTCGATGTATGATCAACAAGACAATAGAAGGTTTGGCGCATCTGGTAAGCTAATACCTATTGCCTATACTGGAACCCTTATATGTAGTCTAAGCCTAATTGCTATACCCTACACTGCTGGATCTATATCTAAAGATCTGATCTTAGAGGTTCATGCTAGTCAGTACACTATGTCGTCTACCGTTGCATTCGTTGTGGGTAGCATGGTGGCTAGTCTTACTGCTTTGTATAGTATTAAACTACTCATTATGACCTACAATGGGAGTAGTAACACGTCCAGAGTTACTTATGAACATATACAT
This sequence comes from Erythroxylum acuminatum, assembly GCA_026284645.1. NCBI lineage: Eukaryota > Viridiplantae > Streptophyta > Magnoliopsida > Malpighiales > Erythroxylaceae > Erythroxylum > Erythroxylum acuminatum. The sequence continues at coordinate 1,388 of JANKOD010019857.1, read as the reverse complement.
GGAGCTAATCTGTACGCACTAATACCTATATATGTACTCTCTATACTAGCTACTGTGCTAGGCTACCTAGGTCAACCCCTACTGATAGACAGTAGAGGGTATGTAGACAGCCTAGTTATAGCTGAATTAGCTAACATTACTGTTAGGATAATACCTATTGCACTAGTATTCATAGGTGTATTGGTTGCACTACTATGGACCAACACCAGCTATAGACTGAATAGAACCACTTATAGGGCTCTAGCATATCGTCTATACTGGCCTTCTTTCTATACTTCTGCCTATATGAAGTACCTACAACTAGGATCCAAGAGCTCTAAACTGATAGACTTAGGTGTTGTTGAACTAATAGGTCCCTATGGTCTATACACTTTATTCAATAATAAGAAGTGATACTAGGTATAGTCTCTATCGGCCCATAGACCTTCAGACTGTGACACCTAGCTCAGGTCTATGGCCCTCAGAAAGAAGGTAGATATGCTGACTCGGGTATATATGCTGACTCGGGTATACAAGATAACTCGGGTATATGATGACTCCGGTAGGTATGATGACTCCGGCAGGTATGATGACTCGGGTAAGTATGATGACTCCGGTAGGTATGATGACTCGGGTACTGAGTATATCTAGTTGCCACTTTTCATTACGGCTCAGAGTCCGGTATGAGAACTAGACCTACTACAGTTGGTTGCCAGAATGGGGCTTAACCTGTTTACATCACTGTCTATGGACTATTACTACTATACACTACTGTCTATGGGATACTATCGCATTAGGTTACTAGGTCTAATCATTCCCGTTATAGCTACTGTTTTTTTCTTCATATATTCTCTGAGTAGGCCTACTCTTCAATACTGCAATCAAGAACTAAGTACAATTAGCACTACCTTTGTAATACTGACTATGTTGGTTATACCCGTATGTATACTAGCATCCTACAATAACCTCACTCATGGGTACTTAAGCTATATAGCTCTATTGTTGACTCTTGAAGGCATACTAGTCTATCTGTTTGTGACTACTGATCTAATAGGGTTCTATGTTGCATTCGAATTGGCTCTGTTACCTTTGTATGTACTAGTCGGCAATTATGGGGCTAGTTCTAATAGGCTTAGAGCTAGTCTATTATTATGATCATATACTATGGTAGGCAGCTTATGCTTACTTATAGGCATTGTGTACTTAGTTATCACTCTGGGTACTACACAGCTTAGTGTAGTACCTATTGTTAGTAGTAATCTATGGGATACACGCCTTATGTGGATACTGTTCGCCCTAGGTCTAGCCATTAAGATACCTAGTGTACCCTTCCATATATGGCTACCTAGGGCTCACGTAGAGGCTAATGTTAGTACTAGTATACTGTTAGCTGCTATTATACTGAAGCT
>JANKOD010019835.1:0-22347 GCA_026284645.1 Erythroxylum acuminatum | reverse complement strand
TGAAGAAAACGTAAAACAAGAATGAAAGAAAAGTGCAGCAGCCAAAAGACCTAACCTAAACCTAAACCTACGACAACCTCCTAATTTAGCTTCGCTTCCCCATCATCTAACCCTAATACATATATATATATGCGGCAACCACTCCCTCTCCTAATTGATGTGAATCTCTTCTTTATCTTCTCTTGATTTTGTCTAGATTAGGTAGTCTTCTAATTTATGTGGAAGTCTTCTTGAAAAGAAGTCCAAAAGATCTTGGGCGATTGTGTTTCAATTGGGAACAACTTCTAGAAAATCAGTAGAATTAGGATTCTGACCTTAGGCGTGCCCACGCCTAATCTTTGAATTTCGACCAATCTGGAAATTTCAGATTTCTTGCCATATCTTTCTTCTTTTTAATCCTTTTTCGTCTTCACGGCATTGAAAACCATCTGTAAACAATTATAAAATAATTCCATTAATTCCATATAATAATTTTAACACATCGACAATAATTACGTCCAAATATGTGCAATTAAATTGACTTATCACTGACTGGACTCCTTCCTAGAAACAACAAATTCTCACTTGCCATTTCTTAGATCAGACCATAGGCCCTTGCTTGTTAAATTTAATAGGGAAACAACGGAGTGTAAGGGTACTAGGAGCTTTCGATTTCAGTAGGCCTGGTTGGCTAACGAGAACTTTTCTAATTTTGTGGAAGAGAATTGGCATCCAAACCTGAATCATTTATGCGCATCTATTGCTAGCTTTGTGGAAAAATTAAGGGATTGGAACACAACTGATTTTGGCAACATTTTCTATCATAAAAAGAGACTTATGGCTCGGTTGAAAGGTATTCAACAAGCGATAGAAAGGAATGACTCTGATTCTCTCTTGGACTTGGAAGAGAAGCTTCGTGATGATCTCATCCAGGTCCTGTGTGAAGAGGAATTATTTTGGCACCAACAATCACATAGTATGTGGTTAGCTCATGGAGACCGTAGCACTAAATATTACCATATGGTGACTATGACAAAGAGGAAGAGATTGTCGGTAGAAATGCTAAAGGATGATCGTGGAAACATGATTACCGATCCTATGTTACTTCGTGACTTAGCTAAGGATTACTTTTAAAAGCTTTTCTTGGGAGACAAAAGTATGATGATCCATTTTCCTATTGTTGGAGCCTTTCCAAGGTTGACAGAAGATGAGTTAGGTTCTCTCTATTCTCCTATAGTATATGATGAAATTAAAAAAGCTATTTTTGAGATGGATGCCAATAAAGCTCCTGGTTTTGACATATTCAATGCGCTATTCTTCCAAAAATAGTGAATTTAATGGGCCAGTCTGTGTTTAAATTGTTCAGAAGGTGTTCAAGCAAGAACAATGGGAGTCAGAGCTGAATCAAACTGTCTTTGTTTTGATCCTAAAAGTCTAATCCCCAGTGTCCATCACTCAATTCAGACCGATTAGTCTTTATATGACTATTACTAAGGTTGTAGTGAATCGTCTGAAACCTGACCTCGATTCTATGATAGCTCACAACCAGCGCAGTTTTGTTCCTGGACGTTTAATTACAGATAACATTATTATTGCTCAGGAGGTCATTCACTTGATGAGGAAGAAAAAAGGGAAATCTGGGTTTCTAGCAATCAAAGTAGATTTAGAGAAAGCCTAAGATCATCTCCGATGGGATTTTATCCTGGATACTTTGATGGATATTGGTTTGCCAACGGACTTGATTAGTTTGATTATGAAGTGTGTTACTTCAATCTCAATGAAAGTTTACTGGAATGGTGAACTCTCTGATTCTTTTACTCCGAATAGAGGAATCAGGCAAGGAGATCCTTTATCCCCCTATCTGTTTGTTTTTTGTATGGAGAGGTTGGGACATCTTATTTATTCTGAGGTAGCATAGGGGACTTGGAAGTCGATTAGGTTGAGTAGAGGAGGTCCTACCATCTCTCACCTTTTCTTCGTGGACGATCTCATTTTGTTTGCGGAGGCTTCCATGGATCAGGTGCAAATAATCTCCAGGGTTCTAGATACTTTTTGTATGATATCAGGACAGAAAGTCAGCAATGACAAGTCTAGAGTCTATTTCTCAAAGAACATTTCTCGACCTCGAGCTCAAGCCCTAAGTAAGAATTTGGGTTTCCAGCGCACTGCGAACCTTGGAAAGTATCTTGGGTTTCCATTAATTCATGAAAGATCGACGAGGCATACGTACCAATGCATCCTTGATAAAGCTCAACATAAACTAGCAGGTTGGGGTGCTCGTTTTCTTTCCCTTATAGGTAGGGTCACAATGACACAAACTGTTCTTGCGTCGCTACCTATCTATACCATGCAAATAGTGCGGTTATCAAGGCAGTTTTGTGATGATCTTGAGAAGATTATGCACGATTTCATTTGGGGATCTAAGGAGAGTCAAAGGAAGGTTAATCTTGTGAGTTGAGAGGCAATGTGCAAACCAAAGAATTCCAGGGCCTCGGTATTCGAAGAATTCGTTCTACTAATGATGCTTTACTCACTAAACTTGGCTGGGAGTTAATATCTAATCCTTCTGGACTTTGGGTACATATCCTTCAAGCAAAATACCACTTTGATACTTTGAATATTCCCGAGGTCTTGGAGAGTAGAGGAGCCTCTTCAGTTTGGAGAGGTATTTCTACCACTTGGAAATTTGTTCTTGCTGGTGCAAGGTGGCGAGTAGGTAAGGAAAATTGTATCAGATTTTGGTTAGACAATTAGGTTGGCGATGGGGCCCCCTAGCTCTCTCGGTTATTAATCTTATCCCTGACAGTATTTTGTATGCAAAGGTGAGAGAGTTTGTGGACATAGAGGGGTGTTGGCATTGGTAGAAGTTTTAGAACCTCCTTCCGTCGGCAGTGTGCGTGACAATTGCAAGCATTATGGCTCCGAGACTTGAGTTTGATGAAGATTGTATGGTGTGGGATCCAAACCAAAATGGGTCCTTTTCAACATCATTTGCGTATGAGTTAATTGAAAATATTGGCGATGAAGGCAATAGTAGATTGCGGTCTTTGATTTGGAAATGGCAAGGTCCACAACGTATCAGATCATTTTTAGGGCTATTTGCTAAAGGAAAACTCTTGAATAATCAGTAGCGTACTTATAGACATCTTTCTGATGATGACAGGTGTCACTATTGTGGCAATCCTGAATCTTGTTTGCATGTTATTAGAGATTGTCCTAGAGTGCGCCCATTTTGGACGCAGTTTTCATCTGAAGTGGACCTTGCGGATTTCTTTAATCCTAACACTTCGGCGTGGCTAATCTTGAATCTCTACAATCACGTAGAGGTTAGTGGTTTAAGGTGGTCAATTATATTTGACGTTTCCTGCTAGTTCCTGTGACTTTGGCGAAATAAAAGTTTATTTGAGGATAATTTCTCCTGGTCGGTCACTAGCAAGACTATTGTTCTAGATTATACGACTTGGGTTGTGAAAGCAGGTATGGTTACTTCTTGAGCTATTATTGGTCATGACGCTAGTAGCATTAAGCATATTGGTTGGGCCAAACCGAGTGAGGGATGGATCCGGTTGAACACGGATGGGGTGAAGCCAATGTCAAGTTGAAATGCTTCTGCCTGTGGTCTCCTTTGCGATAGTTCTGGTGTTTGGTTGGGAGGGTTCATCCATCATATTAGCTTTTGCTCGCCCCTAAATGCTGAGTTATAGGGTTTTTATTCGAGGTTGAATCTGGCTTAGGATATGAGTTATCGACGAGTTGAGCTAAAAGTTGATTTCTTGGTAGTCATTAACATTATTTCCTCCTCAGGGTCGAGGTCTTCCTATACTGGTCGAGATCTTCCTATACTACTTCCTTGGTAAAGGCTATTCAGGTTATATTAGCTAAATCCTGGACAGTTCATCTCTGCCATGTCTTTTGTGAAGGAAATCGTTGCGCTAATTGGTTGGCTTCTACTGCAGTCTTTTGGCTTTGGATTTACTAATTTGCGGTCTCCTCATTCGGGATGTCTTGCCATCCTCTTTAAAGATATGTGTGAGACTTTAACCCCTGTTTAAGTTTTGCTTTTATTCCCTGTATTAAAAAAAGGAAGTGTCGAGTCCTTCACTCCGTTTCCTCAGGGGTAATTTTGTCAACTGTGAACTTTTTATTCCATTCCCTCGAAGGCCCGGCTTTTCTCCGTAGCCAAACAGGACGCGTTGTTATTCAGCTAGGGTTTCAGTTGGTTACCATTTGGCGATTCCGCATCGGCCTGTTTCAATCCGATCGTCATTATGAATGTGGTGAAGAAACTTTGACCAGTTGAATGCTTTAGCGAGTTTGAGCTTCATTAATCTTCGTTAGTCTCAAGATTTCTACGGTTTTCTTTCTGAAAAATATTGAGTTTCGCCTATGGCTGATCGCAACAATAACAACAACGGCACTAACGGCGGCGGAACCATTACTGGCGGCGCAAAGCCGATATGGATGAAGCAAGCGGAGGAAGCGAAGATTAAGAGCGAAGCCGAGAAAACAGCCGCCGCAAAAGCAGCATTCGAGGCGACTTTCAAATCGTTGGCGACGAACAATCCCGAAAAGCCTTTAGATTCCGAGTCGGAGGAAGAGGAGGTCGACGATGATGATTTGGAAAACAAACCTGTGGGCCCTGTGGACCCCGCCAGGTGCACAGCGGCCGGAGCAGGCATTGCCGGCGGGACTGCCTGCGCGGCATCAACGTTTGTGGTGGTGACGAAAGACGCCGACGGAAGAAAGGTTACGCATGGTGGAGCTGTGATTAAGGTTAAGGTGGCGCCGGGAGTGGGTGTCGGTGGAACGGAGCAAGATGGGATTGTGAAGGATATGGGGGATGGGACTTATACTGTTAACTATGTTGTTCCCAAGAGGGGTAATTATATGTTGAGTATTGAGTGTAACGGGAAACCCATAATGGGGAGTCCATTCCCTGTGTTCTTCAGTCAAGGTGAGTGTTCTCTGTTGTAAATTGTAACATCTTATGTGGTATTTGTTTTCTGGTTAAGCATTTAATAGTTTAAGAGTTCCAAGTTGGATATGAATAATTTTTATAGTCTTTAGGTTGTACGGGAAATGTGAATAATGTGAATAATTGTTCCACCGGACACCTAGTATATTTTTTTATCTGTTTCTGGAGAACTTTGGGTACATGTTGGTTTAGATCACATAATATTTACCGTCGGATGTTCTCTCAGGTACTACCACGAGTGGAGTTCTGGGTATGGCTCCTGTATCAACATTTCCTAATCTAGTCAATCAGACTATGCCCAACATGCCCAATTATTCTGGCTCTGTTTCTGGGGCTTTCCCGGGGTTACTAGGACTGACTCCGGGAAGTGTTCCTGGTGCTTCAGGCGGAGTTATTTTGCCTGGAATCGGGGCATCTCTTGGGGAAGTTTGTAGAGATTACCTTAATGGTCGGTGTGCAAAAACTGATTGCAAGCTCAATCATCCACCACACAATTTGCTGATGACCGCATTGAGTGCACTAACCTCGATGGGGAATCTTAGTCAGATGCCTATGGCACCTTCTGCAGCTGCAATGGCTGCTGCTCAGGCTATTGTTGCTGCTCAAGCGCTTCAAGCTCATGCTGCTCAATTACAGGCACAAGCTCAGTCTGCAAAAGATTCTTCTGGTATTTGCTCTTGTTTGAATAGTTAGCTTGTTCATGCGGCTGCTACTCTTCATCTACTAATGCTGTTATTTTTAGTATAACATTTTTGAGCATGCTTTACTTTTGTCATGGTTTCTGTACTTGTTGCCCCTTTTTCTAGGCTCACCTGACAAAGCTGGAAAGGAAGATCAACTGAAAAAGACACTCCAAGTGAGCAATCTTAGCCCACTTCTGACTGCAGAGCAACTGAAACAATTGTTCAGCTTTTGTGGCACAGTTGTTGGATGTACAATCACTGATTCAAAGCATTTTGCGTACATAGAATACTCAAAACCTGAAGAAGCAACTGCTGCTTTAGCATTGAACAATATGGATGTTGGGGGTCGACCACTAAATGTTGAAATGGCTAAATCACTTCCTCAGAAGCCACTTTCAACTGCTTCATTGGCTTCATCTTCTCTGCCATTAATGCAACAAGCTGTTGCGATGCAGCAGATGCAGTTTCAACAGGCTTTGCTTATGCAACAAACTATGAATCAACAGCAAGCTGCTAACCGAGCTGCTTCCATGAAATCTGCAACTGAGTTAGCAGCTGCTAGAGCTGCAGAAATAAGTCAGAAGTTAAAAGCTGATGGGCTTGTTGTAGATGAGGTTGAAAAGAAAGAAAAATCAAGGTATATTTCCATGGTCTCCTGTCTTGCCATAAGAAGTACTGATTTTGCTGAAGTTGTGATTACTAGTCTGTCTTGTGTGTGGAAAAGGAAAACGATGATCTTATGCTGAATTTTTTATATGGGTCTTGGGGAAGAAAAGCTATTCCTGTTATGTATGCGTTTGTGCAATTGCTTTTTCAATTTGTTGGAAACCTTTTCTTTAGAATTTTTGTTCTCTGCAAAAATTCAAATGGAATGTTTATGGTCCACGAAATTCAGAATAAGTGATAAGTTGTGTTTGGGGATGTGAAGAGATCTTATCACAACATTAATTTGGTGTTTCATGTTCATAGGCATGAGATCTGAGATGGTAGATAACCTATTATTTAGAACCTTGCTGCTTCAATGAATTTGTCCATATTTAATTCAATATTATGACACCAATATTTCCATTTACGTTTTTTATAAACCCACAAAAATTTGTAAGCATATGTTATTGTTATTGTATCATACTTACTTGCATCTTCATGATAATTATGGAAGTAAAGTAAATGCAACAAATTAGGCATACATCCTTTGTGCATTTTCGTAATCTACTAATGTATTGAACTTCGATTGAAGGTCTCCATCAATATCTCGAGCCAAGTCAAGGTCCAAGTCAAGGTCACCAGTTAGCTATCGACACAGGCGAAGGTCTCGTTCTTACTCACCTCCATCTCGTCGCCGTATAGATCGTAGGTCTAGGTCACCAGTCAGGTATCATCATCATTCAAGATATGAGAGTGAACGGCGGTCATATAGAGATATTAGGGGTGATAGTAATAGATCTAGAAGACGGGATAGGTCACCTGATCACCATTCATCTCTTTCAAGGAGAAGTAGGAGTGTCAGCCCTCGATTGAGAAAATACCGTAGGCCTGATTCAAGCTCACCAAAACCTCGGAAAGAAAGTTCACCACATAGGTCAGGGAAATCATTGCATGGATCTTCAAGATCACCTAGGCGTCATAGTGAAAGTAGGTCATCACCTCGAAATGGTAGTGATAAGAAACTCTCTAGGTCCAAATCGGTGGAGCACTTAAATGAAACTGAGAATGAAAAGTCAAAGCAACATGAGAGAGGGAGATCCAGGTCATTATCTAAGGAGAGAAAATATCAAAGAAGCATGGATTCCCTGAATTTGGATGAAGATGAACCAAGCCATAGGAGGCGGTCCAGGGCAAAAGCTGTGGAAGTTAAACAACAGTCACATGAGAAAGTTGCAAAAGCCAAGGGTGAAAGAGTTAAACATTGTGATAGAAAGAGGTCCAGATCAAAATCTGTGGAAAGAAGACAACATTCGAGGGAGAAAGGAGATGGAGGCCGAGACAGAAAGTCTAAACATCGAGATAGGAGAAGGTCCAGGTCTTTATCTATTGACAGTAAGCATCATGGAGAAGGTAGGTCATCCCGAAGGAGTGGAGAGGACAGGAAATCAAAGCACAGGAGGCTCTCCAGATCAGTATCTCCTGGGAGCAAGCACAGCTCTGATAATAGGAAAGATGAGACTATTAGTGAAAGGTCAAAACATAGTAGCAGGCGACGATCAGTGTCAACTGAGGATGAGCAATTCAGATCTTCAAGAGATATAGTGGATAGTAAATATAAAAAGAGAAGAAATTCTAGATCAAAATCTGCCGAGCGAACATATCACCTAAAGGACGAGAAAGTTGTAAAAAATGATGAGAATCTGATGCATTCTGACCGCAGATATGGCAAGTCTAAAGATGCCTTCAAAGAACAAGGTACTTTTGTTAAATATTCAACTGATACTGGCAAGGAGGAAGTATATACTTCAAAACTTGAGGGTTATGATTTGAGGGGACCAATGGAAAATATTGATGTGGTTAATAACCAAAGTATCAGGAACAAATCTGTCTCAGATGTCAAGTGCCTAAATTAGTTTCATTAATAAAAGCTAAATATCCAGAGCTTTAATTGATTGGACATAACAACTTATGTGGGAAGAAAACATCTCATCTGTTGTTCTTTCATTTAGCATTCACTTGTTTTGTATCTTTCTATTTTTTGCAGGATTGGAAGAAGAGCATGAATCTCAAACAGTCAGCTCAGATGAATAAGCTTGGCAGCATTGGCATGAGCAAGGAGTTAAATGAAGTATCTCAACTAAAGATGAAAAAGAGATTATTGTTTCACATCTGGCGGATCAGAGTTGTGGCCCTAGCAGCCTGAATTTGAGAATCTCATTCTACTCTTAGAAGTTCATTGAGATCCATGAATTTAAAGTTGTGCACTATCTGACATGAACTTAAGATCTCTCAATGTTTCTTTGGTGCATGGATTTTTCTGTCAGTTCTTTGCTTCTCATGAGCATGAACGACATTTTTTTTTTCCTTTTTTCTTTCCTTAAAACTTTGCAGGTCTACTTGTAGCAGATTGGAACTAGTCTAAGGAATGTCATGAAATAGATATGGGTTAAATGTTTCAAGAGGTGTTCTGCTGTTATCTGCATCAATTCAGTCTTTGTAGCAAGCTTCCAAAACTGCTAGATGTATGTTGCACCATTCCTTTGTTGTTATAATCATGAACTTTGTGATGGCAGTCTTTACTGAATTATTGTTTGAGGTGCTTTTTTAATTCTTTTTCTTTGGATATGAATTCATACTTGAGACCATACATTTCCACCAGAAAACGGTTCGATGTCACATATAGAGGGATGTGTATATAAAGGTTATGTTAGAAAGTAATAAAGGTTATGTTGGTTTTTCTATATATCACCCGTATTATTTAAGTCATCCTTGCCCTTTTTTTTTCTGTTTACTTTGTCAATGCTTTCATCCTTGTTCAACGTGACAGCTTCTGGGATATGTGGTAGCATGATTATAGGTCCATGTTTATTTATGTCTTGGGTCAGTCACATCGCAAATTCATGCAGATTGTACTGGTGTTTCCAATGGAGCTACTTGAAATCAGTTTTGGCAGTGTTAATAGTTTTCTTATAGAATGGAAGGTGTGCAGTCATTGCAATGGGATGTGCGTTGGGCTTTCTACTTAGAATCATTTAAGGCCTGTTGATAAATGAAGTGGATTCAATACCTTTGACACTACTTATTTTAACTTGTGCAAATGTATAACAAAACTTCATCCTTACTCTAGCCATCTTTCTCCTTTTTCTTTTTTTTTTTCTTTTCCTTCTGTCTTTTCCTTCTTCCTTCCTTCCCAAGGTGTTATCTTTGATTATTGAAGCTACTTCTGTGGTCAAGTGAAACAAGAGGTTGCTTGGATGCATTTTTTGAAGTTGCACGGTGTTCAATTTAGCAGATTGCCTGACTCACTTTGAAGTAATGAGGAGTGCAAGTATTTGGATTTCAACAGGTAATATTTTCTTTAATTGTCCAAGTTCTGCATGATTCTTCTAATGCCTTTCATACAGACAGATCTTTGAAAATGACGGTTCTTTTGGTGATTTGATTTTTTTAAAGTCAATGGAATAATTTCTGCCTAGAGTCATTTTAGATGTCCAAGTTCCATTGCATGCTATGTTAAACTTTTGTTTCTAATACTGTTGCCCCATATTTCTTGCTACTCTTGGACATTCCCTGGGTTTTAGGCCTTTTCTTCGGAGACAGTAACAGGCTATTGTAATTTATGTCTGCACATTGTAATTGAAAATAGTTGGATTACGGTAACAGTTTGCTTGAATTTGACTTTTGTGCTGCATGTCCATTTAAATGAGAGATGGGTGTGGAGAAGTTGAGATAGAAAGGGGAACACCAATAAATGAGGGGCTATTTTGTATGAAATGAAGGTGCAATTACATATGAAAAGACTATCTAGGTGATGGGGAGCAAGGAAAAGGGGAAGGATCTTTCAGGGATTGATGATAGGGAGAAAAAGTAAGTGCTTGCTGATCTGTTAGGATTGGCAGTGTCTAATCAGTATTCTGTGGAATTTCATGCCCAATAGTCAGTGGTTAGCAAACGGGAGTTGATGAGGTACGAAAGGTTTTGAAGGATCTTGTAATGACTGGAATGTTTGCTTATGATAAGCAGATGCTCCTAACTTGGGTATTAACATTTACATATTATGAGTGGATGGGAGTCGGGGGGAAAGGGAGAGGCTGTTGATGGCAAAATTAGTGGTCTTGCCACCATGTAAAAAGCACCATTGGAGCTTCTTGTAAGAATCAACAAGAGCAACCGTAGAGAACCTTGTACATGACAACGGTCTAACCTTGTTTCAGATACCCTATCTAGTGAGTGAAACTTTTTCCCTTTTCTTTTGGAGTACTTAAAACCTATTCGTGTTCTTCTCTTTTTGGTTTAATGTTTTCTTGGTAGGATGGCCTTGAGATATGATGGCTGGGAAGTGAGCCTGTGGAGCTTGGGGGTGTACTACAAAATACTGGCTTGAGAGTTCCATTTCTCTCTTTTTTTTTCTTCTCTCTATTATTTGTTTTTCCCCCCGTTTTTTTTTTCCGAGTTTCATGTTTATTCATATTTCTTTGTTCCTTTTAGTACTTATTCTCCTAATTCCAGTTGGAGTTGGCAATTCAAGGATCTGACTTCTCAAAGAACTTTGTTCGTGGAGTGAGTTATATATATAGTTCTCTGAGAAGTCAGATCTTTATATATATATATTTATATATGATTTAGCGCATATTGACGATGTTTGTTTAACCAAGTTATTTTTGTAAATTCTTAGGATTTAATTTCATTGCACTACACCGAATCAATTATTTTTTAATAGAAAAAACTCAATTTGGAATCTAGGGGACATTGCTATTTTAAGTTGGGTTTATTTTAATAGAAAATTAAAAGATAAGACGAGAATGGAGTCAGAGACAAATACCGAAGGCGATTAAATGTTATTCGCTTCAACTCCATTAAGGCAAATTTGAGCCGGAGTCGAGAATCAAAGCCATTTCGCTTTGTCACAGGGCATGAAGTGGATAGTATCTAATTAATAGCGGATGATTCAGGTTGATTTGCAATAATAGGCGTTTTCTCTTCTTCCTTTTGTGACTCTGCTCTACCCTACTGTAACTTGCTTTTAAGTTATGAAACGATTTACCATATTTTCTCAATCTTTAAGCGCTTAGCATGAGTCTTTTGAATCGTGCTTATATATATATATATATGTATGTATATGAAAGCTGAACTGATTAATATGAATAGGGTCGTTTTGAATCATAGTTGATATATAAGTTTTGCCCAGAAGATTTGGTAATTTATTTAGATCCTTTTTCTTTTCCGGTACTACCCAAAGAGTAGGAAGAACGGAACAAACCATCCCATGGTAACTGATAAAGTGTGGTTAGCAAGCCAATCTAAGGATGTGATTTAATTATAGAGTTCAATAATTATCCTGTATCAAACTCAGTTAATTACAAATTATCTGAAATCTCTTTACTCCTGAGTTAAAATGTTATATAGTGAATAACCTACTAGTATTACAGTAATGAACAAATGCATAATTACCCGCCCGCTACACAAGCCACCCTCTCAACTATTTCCCGCCATTTGTTAATCACTCCATTTCTCTTCGCATCGATAATTAGACGAAACCGTTAATGCATCCTTTACGATGTCGCATCTTCGAAACCCGACCTCAATTGACCTCAGGCCTTACTCCTTGCATTGCTTAACAGAAAAATTAAAGTTCAGTTTATTTCTATTTCTATTTTTAGTTTATATTTAGTTTTGTTTTTTTTCAATTTTGGAAAACAAATTAATTTTTGTTTCTATTTTTTAATCTAATTAAAATTATGAACAATTTAATTTAATATTATACATTTAATTAACTAAAATTAATTATTAATATGAATCATGAATAATTTTATTTTATTTATTAATTTTATTTAATTTTTGTTATTAAATTAAATAAATTTATAATTATTAATAAATATAGTTAAATTTAAAATATCTTTAAAATATATAAATTTCAAATAAAATATAATTTATATAGTATATTTAAAAGAAAATTTAGTTTTAAATTATTTATCTTAATAAAAATAAAATATTAAATAAATTTAATTTTGTAATTATTAATAAATATAATTAAATTTAAAATATGTTAAAATATATACATTTCAAATAAAATTTGATTTAATAATTATAATATATTTAAAAGAAAAATTAACTTTAAATTATTTATCTTAATAGAAATAAAATATTTTTATAAATAATTCATTAATAAACATTATGTAAGAGGTTAAAATAATATTATTTAATTAAAAAATTATCTTTAATTTTTTTACTATGTAATAATATAATTATATTAATGTTAATAATTAAATAGAATTTTGTTTTTATTTAAAAGATAACTGAATATATAAATAAAAATAGAATTAAACTGAACGATTGTGACTGATGTGAACCCCGTAAATTAAGATTTGGGAAGCCATAAACAAGTTGTTGAAAGCTGTTTTCAAGAAATGTTTTAGAAACAGTTGAATTACGACAATGCCCAGCTTATTCTACGAATAAAAAGAAATAAATTGCACCATCTCCTACCTCACTTCACTTTCGTTTCCTCCTCCATTGTACTTTTTCTACTGTTTTTTCTTGATTGTTTCTTCTCTCTCAAGTTCCTGTGCTTGGTGATTTCTGTAAGTATTCCCAATCGTTCGCCCTTCTTTCTTTTTTTTTCAAAACAAATTATTGGCTATTTTTTCGACTTTTTCACCTGAAGTTTCTACTGTTTCGTTATAACTTAGCCCAGCTGCGAGTCGCCCTCTCAAGACGGAGTCTCTACGCATTTGTTTCTTCATTGTACGCTGGCACTGTCCTCCAGTACAGAGCAGATAGAGTTGAGTTTTTATCCTTTTTAAACGTGTTTTCTACTTGTAGAAGTGTTTTGTGCTAGTGGAACCCTAAATTTGGATTTAATTAGATGTCCTTGTATTTTATTTTTTATCAATTTTAATTTTTTTCTTTTTAATTTCAAGCTAGCGGTGAAGTTTTCAATCTATTTTTTTGCATTTCGTAGTGATCCATTTTAAGCCCTAAAGTTCAAATGCTAACGTAAAAAATTGCATAAATAGATTGGAGTTTTTAGTTCTGCTTGTTGGTAAAGGTTCTTGTTACGATTGATCGAGCTGTGTTTTTGCACGTCTTTACCGACGTTGATGGTTTTGTAGTCTTAGTAAAATTCTAAACCCTAGTTGTGCTTTGTCTTCACTTACCCTTGCTGAAAAAATGAATTTACATCTTCCCTTGTTCCGTCGCATGTCACCTCTCTCCAGAATTTGTTAGGAGTTGGTCAACTGATGTCTCAGGCATTGGACAGGGTACCTATTGTATTATAATGAAAACCTGTTGTGTTGATGCTTGGAAACATAATTTCATAAAGCAGATGCGTTGGTCATAGGTCCTGATTATATTTTACTGTTACAGACAGTTTTCAGTTTCAATGATTGATCAGAGAAGTGGAAGTAGACAGCCTCTTCATGCAGCAAAGAATGCTTATAGTATTGATGTGGAGAAGTTTGAAACACGATTGAAGGCCCTCTATTCACATTGGAAGGAAAACAAGGCTGACCTGTGGGGATCTGCTGATGTTGTTGCAATAGCAACACCACCTCCATCAGAGGATTTGCGATACCTTAAATCATCAGCTCTGAATATTTGGTTTTTTGGATATGAATTCCCTGAGACGATAATGGTTTTTATGAAGAAGCAGATACATATTTTGGGTAGCCAGAAGAAGATCTCTGTCCTAGAAGTTGTGAAGAAACATGCTAATAAAGCTGTGGGCGTGGATGTCCTTATGCATGTGAAGGCAAAGGGTGATGGTGGAGGTGCTTTAATGGAAGCCATATTTCAAGCCATCCATGCTCAGGCAAAAGCTGATGGGCAGGACTCCCCCATTGTTGGACACATGGCTAGAGAGGCTCCTGAAGGGAATCTTTTGAAGTCTTGGGAAGAGAAATTAAAGGGTTCAGGTTTCCAGCTTTCTGATGCTACCAATGGGTTGTCTGACCTTTTTGCTGTTAAGGATGCTGATGAGCTCATCAATGTGAAGAAAGCTGCATATTTGAACTTCAGTGTGATGAACAATGTTGTCGTTCCAAAGCTTGAGAATGTTATTGATGAGGAGGAAAAGGTCACCCATACTTCGTTGATGGAAGAGGTAGAGAAAGCCATCATGGAACCTGCTAGAGCTAACGCAAAGTTGAAGGCAGATGCTGTTGATATATGTTACCCCCCAATTTTCCAGAGTGGAGGGGAGTTTGATCTGAGGCCTAATGCTACTAGCAATGATGAATACCTCTACTATGATTCTGCCAGTGTGATTGTATGCACAGTTGGATCGCGATATAACAGTTACTGCTCAAATCTTGCTAGGACATACTTGATTGATGCCAATCCCTTGCAGACTAAGACTTATGAAGTTCTTCTTAGGGCACATGATGCAGCAATTAGTGCACTGAAGCCTGGCAATAAAGTTAATACAGCTTATCAAGCAGCCCTTTCAGTTGTTGAGAAAGAGGCTCCTCACTTAGTTCCAAATTTGACAAAATCTGCTGGCACGGGCATTGGTCTGGAGTTTCGTGAATCTGGTCTGAACATCAATGCTAAGAATGATCGCATAGTGAAACCAGCTATGGTTTTCAACGTGTCACTTGGGTTCCAGAATTTGCAAAATAACACCAAGGACCCAAAAATCCAAAATTTTTCTCTGTTGCTTGCAGATACAGTTATTGTAGGTGAACAAAGTCCAGAGGTTGTGACTTCAAAGAGCTCTAAAGCTATGAAGGATGTGGCTTACACATTCAATGAGGATGATGACGAAGAAGAAAAAGCTAAGATTAAAACTGACGCAAATGGTGCAGAGAACTTCATGTCTAAGACTACATTGAGATCTGACAATGGTGAGATCTCAAAGGAGGAACTTCGGAGGCAGCACCAGGCAGAACTTGCCCGTCAAAAGAATGAAGAGACTGCTCGGCGTCTTGCTGGTGGAGGAAGTGCAATTGGAGACAATCGTGCTGCTGCAAGGACTTCCAATGATTTGTTTGCCTACAAAAATGTGAACGATATCCCTCAAGCAAGAGACCTGATGATTAAGATTGACCAGAAGAACGAGGCTGTGCTTTTACCCATATATGGGAGTATGGTGCCTTTCCATGTTTCTACAATAAGGACTGTTTCTAGTCAGCAAGATACCAACCGAAGTTGTTATATTCGGATAATGTTTAATGTCCCTGGGACCCCCTTCAATCCACATGACTCAAATTCATTGAGGTTTCAAGGTGCTATTTACCTTAAGGAAGTCTCTTTCCGGTCCAAGGACCCAAGGCACATAAGTGAGGTGGTCCAGCTGATTAAGACACTCAGGCGGCATGTTATGGCCAGGGAATCTGAGAGGGCTGAGAGGGCAACCTTGGTTACTCAGGAGAAACTTCAGCTTGCTGGAAACAGGTTCAAACCAATAAGGTTGACAGACCTCTGGGTCCGTCCTGTTTTTGGTGGCCGTGGAAGGAAGTTGTCTGGCACTCTTGAAGCTCATGTGAATGGGCTCAGATACTCTACAATTAGAGCTGAAGAGCGTGTGGATATTATGTTTGCTAACATTAAACATTCATTTTTCCAACCTGCAGAGAAGGAGATGATCACTCTCCTCCACTTCCATCTTCACAACCATATCATGGTTGGAAACAAGAAGACCAAGGATGTGCAATTTTATGTTGAGGTGATGGATGTGGTTCAAACTTTGGGGGGCGGAAAGAGGTCTGCCTATGATCCTGATGAGATTGAGGAAGAACAAAGAGAGAGGGATCGGAAGAATAAGGTCAATATGGATTTTCAAAACTTCGTGAATCGATTGAATGATCTTTGGAGCCAGCCCCAATTTAGGAGCATGGACCTTGAGTTTGATCAGCCTTTGAGAGAGCTTGGCTTCCATGGTGTGCCTTTCAAGTCATCATCTTTCATTGTTCCTACTTCAAGCTGCTTGGTTGAGCTTGTTGAGACTCCATTCCTTGTTGTCACCCTGAGTGAGATTGAGATTGTAAATCTGGAAAGAGTTGGGCTTGGGCAGAAAAACTTTGATATGACAATTGTGTTTAAGGATTTCAAACGAGATGTCCTAAGGATCGATTCTATCCCATCAACAGCACTTGATCGCATCGAGGAATGGCTGGACACAACAGATATCAAGTATTATGAAAGCAGGTTGAATCTGAACTGGCGGCAGATATTGAAAACAATCACGGTTGACCCGCAAAGCTTCATTGATGATGGGGGATGGGAATTTTTGAACATGGAAGCTAGTGATTCGGAATATGATAATACAGAGGAGTCAGACCAGGGTTATGAACCATCGGATGCGGAGCCTGAGTCAGACTCGGTAGATGATGACAACAATAGTGAATCACTGGTGGAGTCTGAAGAAGATGAGGAGGAGGAGGATTCGGGGGAGGATTCAGAAGAAGAAAAGGGCAAGACATGGGAGGAGTTGGAGAGGGAAGCAAGCAATGCAGACAGGGAGAAAGGTCACGAGTCAGATAGTGAGGAGGACAGGAATAGAAGAAAGATGAAGGCTTTCGGGAAGTCTCGAGCTCATCCTCACAGCAGGATGCCCAAGCGTGCCAAGTTCAGATAAATTCTGATAGGAGATGTATATTTTCCATGGTACTCATTTCCCTGCTTTTGGTGTTGATCTGTCTAAACAAGTAGCAGCAGCTGCTGGCTGCTGCCTTAGAGAATAGTAGGATGCAGATGTTCTAACCTGGCATTGGATTGGAACTCATCTGGTGATAGGTAGTTTTAGAAGTAAAGCTGTGTTAAAGAAAGTTGGTAGGACTAGGAGCCACGGAGTATTACTTTGTACTTGTAAATTAGTCAATATTACATTAGCGTAAATGTTGTTGTAAAGCTGTATTAAAGAAAGTTGGTAGGACTAGGAGCCTCGGACCATTACTATGTGCTTGTAAATTAGTCATATTATATTAGCGTAAAGGTTGTTTTCAGGATTGTATTATTATTCACGCATGACCGTATCCTACTGCATGGGATTCTCATTCCCGATCTTAACTCGGGTTATGTATCAGCAGAAAGATCAGGTGATGACACGTGGCTTTCAGATTGCATGAGATGGGAAGGCAATATGCGCAAGCTTTAACTTGCTGTATACAGAAATGTATTGACTTGATGATTAGTTATTTTATTATCCCATCGGTGGTGGCACATTGGACGGTGAAAATCTCCAGTCTTCCAGCTGTTAGTAATACTGAAATTGTGTTTTACTAGAAAATGGAGTCTTCGTTCTTCAAAGAAGCACGGCCACTTACCTTATTGCATTATGATTATTCATGGCTTGTATGTAAGGAAAACTTGCCATCTAAAATTAGTCAGTTATAACATATGACCCCAGCCCATCGAGTCAGTGCTAATCTGTCAGATCTTGGTCGCTTTTGTGAACTTTAGGGAAGCAGTGTAGTCCAAAAATGAGACACCAAACTTTGACATGAAATAATACATAGGGTTAATATAAAATTTCTCTAACTCAAATAAACAATCAAAGAACAAATAGAACTCGTCACTTTAAGGAACAATTGTTAAGGTTGATGCTCCAGAGGAATTTGTGAGGACACTATCACACTGCATCACATATTCTCGTCTGGAAGCGTAAAGAGACATGGGTAATTAGGAGCATTACAGGGGCCTAAATGATTAATTTCTATAGGTAGGTTCCATTCCAACTTTAGATTGCTTAGGAAAATCCGGTAAACAGGTCCTAGATAGTTGATTTTGTATTAAGGGACAGTCCAGTTATCAAACTAAAGGCTAGCTAGCTTTCCATTGCCAAATTTACAAACTAAAGGCTAGCTAGCTTTATCAATTGGTTTAGGAATTAAGAATAGGAGGGCTTAGCATTCCAAAACCATGTGCTATTTTCTGAACCTTTCAGAAAATAGCTGTTAATCCATCTTAGCTAAAAGGAGTTTTTTTTCCAGGAGAATTGATCACAGCCTCGTTAATATTAGAATTTTGTTTGTAGTCCTCAAAAGAATGAATCCCCAAACCACCTTTTTCCTGGGGCAAACATACTTCAACCCATTTTACCTTAGGTTGACTTATATGTCCAGTTTGACCCCTATTAGAATTTTCTTAAAATTCTTTAGATTCTTTCTGCAAGATTTTTAGAGAAGGAAATGTGTGAGCTTCAATAAATATGTAGATAGTTTATGACTAATTTAATAAGTTGCACCCTACCAGCTTAAGAGAGCTCTCTGATCACCCATGAGCGAATTATTTTCTAGATCTTCTCCACTAGAGTTATACATTGAGAGAGGTTTAATCTTCTGATAGATATGGGAAGACCTAAATAAAGCATGGGGGGAACTTCCTAGTCGTACCAATTATTGATCCAATGCAAGATTCCAAAGTGCTCGCCTTACTAGATAAAAAGCAATGACTTTTGCTTAGGTTAATCCTTAAACTAGAAAGAGCTTTAAATTGGAAAATAGAATCCATTAGAAGTTGGATAGCTTCCAAGTGTGCTCTATAAAATAAAAACAAGTCATCAATAAAACACTGGTTGGTTAAAAGAAGCTTCTGCATTTAAAGTAGCATTTAAACTTATGAGCTTTCCCTGTATATAGTTAATCAGTTGAAACGAAGCCTCTATGGAAAGAATAAAAAGGTAGGGGATAAAGGATCTACTTGCCTTATTCTCCTTTTCCCTTTAATTTTTTTAGGGAGTACCATTCGCCATAACATTAAATGAGGTGGAAGATATACAAGCTTTGATCCAACTAATAAAAGTATCAGGGAAACCCAAGATACTCATCTGGTGAAATAGGAAATCCCAACAAGCAAAATTAAAAAGCTTTGTGAAAATTCAATTTTATAAGGCAATTAGGTGAGGAATTCCTCCTGGAATAGCCTTTTAACAATTCCTGGACAATCTAGATGTTATCTCCAATATTTCTACGCTTTATAAAGCACCCCTCATTTTCACTAATTATAGAGTTGAGTACTCTTTTAAACCTATTAGCGAAGATTTTAGCAATATGCTTAAAATCAGCAAACAATGATGGGTTAGAGCATTTAGGAACTAGGCTGGCATAAGAAAGTCTGATTTATTTCCTTAAGGAGGGATCCATAAGCAAAGAATTCTAATGCAACTTGCTTTATACAAAAACCAATCTCATTCCAACTTTTTTGGTAACAACAATCATTTAATCCATCCGACACAGATGTTTTGTTGCCGTTAAGTTGAAAATTTGTTTCTACAATTTCTCTGTCATCAATAGTCTTAATTATTTCTAGGGAATCCATGTGTGAGATTATCTTCTTGATAAATGGGCTTAACGTATTGGAGGATAGAGATGCATCTAAGCTAGTACCAACTAGGTTCTTGAAGTAATTAGTAGCCTCACTTAGTAAGTCACTCTGCTTTGTTAGGATTCTTCCATCTTTAGTAAAAATACAAGAGATTATGTTGTGATTTCTCCTTACAACTAGAGAGTTATGAAAAAAACTCGATGCGTTTGTCCACATTTTTAATCCAGTTAATCCTGGAACTTTATTGGATTAGACAAAAGTGATTCTTGACAACTCTTAAGAAATTCTCTAAGTCATTTTCCTTCTTTTCTAACAACCTAGGGTCACTAGGATGAGTAACAATTGATGTTTGGGTAGTAGTTAAAACCTCCCTAGTTTTATCTGTGTGGTTTCCTTTCTGTTAAAGCCTACTTTAGCATTAAGTTTTTCCAGTTTCCCTTTGATTGCCTTCAATTTTTGTACACAAATGTATTGTCTAGTATGGCTTCTTGAAATCCCTTAACCTTAACTAGATAGTTGTTAATCCTGAATGGAGCATGCCTAGTAATATTTTTTAGAAGGCCTTCCATTTTGATAGGGTGTGATCATACTAAGAGGATCCATAAAAACAACCTTACTCTTAAGGAAAACAGTTACCCAATCATAGTTTACCAAAGCCCTATCTAATTTCTTCCTTATGAACTAGTTTGGAAGATTGTTTATTGGACTATGTAAATAGGTTACCTCCTATTTTAGATCAATCACTCGTATACTTTTAACATAGTTTTTGAAGTCATCAAAAAAGTTTCTTAAGCTAAAATTTCCTTCAGCTTTGGTTTTGTACAGAGTAGAATTAAACTCTCCACACATAAAAATGCTCCTGAGTATGTTACAGTCATAATATTCAAGCTATTCCACAATGTGAAACTTTGAAAAGTTAGGTTAAAGCTATAGATAATAGATGCAAAGAAGGATATATTCTCATTGATATAGGATAGCTTCAGATGCAGAACCTGATCATTTGAGTCCAACAACCCTAGCTTAACAAAGCTAGTATTATAGCATACAATAATTCTTCCATATGCATGATGCTGATGGTTAGTAACCAAATTCCAGTAGGGCCTTAATTTTTTAAAATTATTTAGATTTTCCAGCTTAATATTAAACTAAAAGATATCTCAAATATAAGGCTTGTTCTTATATACAAAATCCTCTAAAGCATTTAGCTTATTGGTACAATTTAGACCACTAACATTCCAGATGATTAATGATACTGAAATAGTTTACCTTTGGAGCTTTTCTTTTTGCTCCTTTATAATTTCCTTATTGTAACTGTATGAAACTACTCCATATTAGCTAGGTTCACTTTATCCTTTAGCATTCTATACTAGCAAGTGTAAGATATTCTAATGTAGTGTCTCCAACTTATATATATAATTCCTTGGTTTGGTCTTTAGGTGTTACATTAGCATTAGAAGTCCCAAAGGTGCCATCATCTACTGGAAGGATCTGTTTAAAGGTAGAATCTGAATTGTTTTTAAGTGTTAAAATCATTCTCCTCCAGTCTCATCAGGTCAATATAATCTCCATTTTTAAACATCTTTCCAATAGGTTTCCACATCTTCTCTTGAGTTTTAATAGAGGGCCTCCACTTGTATGAAACTTTAACATTATCCTCCAGTAGGTCTTCTCTCAGTCTCATGATTAGAATTTGGTCGGGAAGCTTATAAGAGATTTCCACTCCCACACACATTCTAGCATAACTAATTCTTTTCTTCTTAGTTGTGTTCTCATCCATACATATTGGTTTCCCAAAAAAGTTGGCCAGTAACCTAAACCCTTTAGTGTCCCATATTCTAGTGAGATGTTGTGAATGTTTATTCATAAAAAATACTACTGACTTTAATATTTTCCATCTTGGTTTTAAGTTGCCAAACTTGGAAAAATAGGGAAATTTGAGCGATATGTCATGGCCCTTATTTAACTATCTTTATGGCAGCAACCTTTGACAAAATATTAAACAAAAGGAGATTACCCTCAGAGAGGAGAACTTCAGTGAGATTGCTTCCTTCCAAAGGTTCAAAACCCATTTTTGGATAAGGGGAGAAAGCAGGTCTGAGATGAAGAAATCCACAAGTGTAGCCTCCTAACTCTAAGCTCCTTCCTTTAATATAGCTAGGTTTGGTACTACAATACTCAGATCATTTAGCTCCTTGGGTGGGAAATAGTGCAAGGTGATATTAGGAAGGTCACCTATAACCTACTTCTAACTCTTGGACAAGGTAACTGGAGGGCTATTTAGGGGGTAGATAGGTGATTATCAAAAGGAAGGAATTGGGGGCTTAACATTAAGTGGGATGGATTAGGTTGTGAGATGGAGAAGGAATAAGATGATGAGGTGTGTTGGGCATTTGGTAGTGCTAGATAGTACTGGACAGGGGGGAAATCATTTAGGTTTGTAGCCTACGTTGGTAGAAAAGTTACTGGTTTAAAGGTGGAAAGCTAGAGAACCAGTGAAAGCTAAGGGCACAGTTACTAAAAGGGGAAGTACAACTCAGGCGAAAAAATTGCTTCGCTAAGATTGCAAGTCAGAGACAGTGAAAATTAGGTTTTTTGGCGGTAAAAGTCCATGTGGTTTTAATTTACGGCATATTTTTTCCTGTGGTTTTGATTTGGGCAACACGGGTCCCTATGGTTTCAATTAAGGTCACGATGAGTCCTTTTAACCTGTTATAGCAGGTTCAATCGGTTACTATGACTTTCAATGACATGTGTCAAAAGGTTATTGGATGAAAATGACATGTCAGCAATTAATTTTTT
>JANKOD010019793.1:0-22471 GCA_026284645.1 Erythroxylum acuminatum | reverse complement strand
ATAGGATTAGATCATCCTAAGACAAGTATGATGACTGGTATGGGAGTTTTGAACCTAGTCAATATATGGTAGAATTGAATTTCAAATGAATGATTATTGTTTTGAACAACTATACATTCGGAATACAAAAGATAACTTTTATTGTATGAAATAATGTTTCAATATGGTTTTTGAAACTGATATTTTTATTATATGTTTTGAGAAATGTCCTTTTTTTAACAAATCTGAGTTTAAAGTGCAAAGAATAAAGCTTTATTTTATGAAACTACATTTTTGAATAGCTTTGCACTTGGATTGCAAAAGATGACTTTTATTGCATGAAAAAATGTTTTTGAAATTACTTATGCATAAATGAGTTATATATTCTTCGTGCATTTGTTCTCTTTTGGCTTAGAGCCACGACACAGTTTTCATTTTATTGGTTGGACCGATAAATAAAGGCATAGTGCCTTACTTGATTTTTGTACTTAATTATTGTATATGATTTTTGTGTTTGGTGAGGAAACGATTGGCCAATCGTGTGTTGGGCACAACTGATTATGATTAAGCAACCCCTATACCCTTGACGCTGGTACATGAAAGTTGATTCGTCGTATCGACACCTTTCTACGGGACTCGCGGGTGATTCCACAACTAGGGTCTGGACACCGACGACGTCATCACCTAGGGTTATGACGCTCTTGTCGACTATAGTTCGTACTCACCACGGATGAAAGTCGAACCAATACCGAGTATCGGTGGGTGTGCACATTAGTTTGGCAGACTAATGGTGTCACACATGATTGTTTTGGCTTATCCTGGTATTGGTTTTCCTATCGAGATTTGATTGACGAATATGATTTTTTTATGCTTTTATGTACTGGAACTGGAACCTATGTTCACCGGATGAGTGAGTTAATAGGCTAGGTGTTGGACCTCGAACTTTTCTTGGAAGTTAGAATTATTAAATGATATTAAATGAGGAATTGGTGTTGATTTATTCATGTACAAAGAAAAGGAAAATTCTTGAATAGTGAATGTAGTAAGTTGATGAAGAGTGAATAATTGAATTTGGTTTTTGATGATTATGAGATTCTTGAGTATACTTGTATGTTTAAGGGTACTATGAAATTTATGATGAATAAGTTGGTAGATAAGAGGAGCTAGAGGAAAGGAATTTTGAGCAAGGTGTGCAAGCATGGAAATGAGGTGGGTTTCATGTTTACAATTTGAGAAATTATCCATAATATGTTTTCCGAAAAAGCAAGGAATAAAGTTTGTTTCAAATCAAGAGAATAAAATGATCTAAATGACTTCATAAATATTGCATTATTGTTTTTGAATGATTTGAGAATTTACTATATGCTTAGTTTGTGAATTGTGTATGAGGAGATGATTTGAGTTGATGAGCCTTGATTCTGAATTGTTGTTAGGTGTGTATATATATAAGTGAGATATGATGGAAAGGAAATATAGGATTTGTGGTGAATGATAAGATGTTGTTGACTATGAGGAGCCATATAAATTGAGGTTGAGTATGGGATGAATTCGATGATGCCCACCCAAACATATGTGACAATAACCATGTTCTTTACTCCATTGAGTTTAGGCAATTTGAACGTTATGACCTTGTAAACACGATAGAAATTGGTCTTCTCGAGGTATTAAGAATAGCTGAAATTGTGATGACGACAATAGGTGATTGATCAAGATTGCATGAATAGTATAGATGATGGTAGCAAGAAACCCTCTTTCGAAGAAGAATTTTACTAAGTTAGATCAAGCAGATCAGATAGCTTATATTAAGGATGATCAATGAAAGAACTGATCAGAAAGGCATATGTAATGATTCGAAAGTGAGTACACTCCCTAACAGAGACTCAAGCAGAGAGGTAGAATATGTTATTGAAAAAGTATGTATTTTGTTTGATGTAAAGGATCATATGAGTGGATTCCTGAATTTGAGGAGACACGAATTGCCAGTATGAGGAGTATATAGGTTCACGTTATATTCTACGTAAGTATGTTCGGGAGATACAAATCTGCCTTGATAAATGTAGTACAATCACAAGAAGTTAAATCTGTAAATACATTGCAATGTGCGAAGAAGTTTGTATGAATGAAAAAACATGAGAATAAGTCCAAGTGAGATCTGAGGAAATTCAAGGAATGGAGAAAATCATTCAAGGAAGGAAGTCAATTGGGAAATTGAAAAGAAAGTAAGAGAATGTACCTCATTGAGGAATCAGTTATTTAAGGAATCACGAGGGCTAATTAGGAGGCAAATGGAATTTGATAATAATTGTTTGAGTTAACAAATGTTCGATAGCACTATGGTATTGGAGACTAAAGTGATCCAAGATTTGATGATGTATTAAAGATATTCGAAAAATTGAGAAGAATAGTTTGAATATATGAAGAAAAATGTGTAAAGCGTATGAGTAATGTAAGTAAAGAGAATTTTGAAAAAACTGTGCTGATGTAGATTATATCATATAGATTTGGAGATTTTATTAGATACCTTAAGCAGAAATTCGATATTAAGGTTATCAGAACTAATGCAAAAGGAAGCATAGAATAGGGGGTTTGGTTTATCCCAAATTAAGGATTAAGAGATTGTGCTTTTTAGGGGTTTACCTCCATTCATCGATACCTTTTAGGGGTTACTCATGGGGTGGTGATTAGGTACAACTTAAGGTATTTGGAGGTAATTGAGTAGCCAATAAAGGATTTGTCACTCCTGATAGGAGTTGATACCTGTGGCCTCTTATCGGGGTCATTATTTGGGAGTCTCTGACCAAAGCAGATACGTGTCATGAAGAGAGTCTTCAATGATACATAGAGTAATGAGATCCTTAGGACAAGATCTAATATCAGTTGGACTAGATATGACGTAGTCAATCTAGTGGGAGTTGACACTTTGACCATAATCTAAAATAAGTGGGGTATAGATGGTGAAAGACGAATTGCATGGCAACATTATGCATGTAAGGATTCATAGTCAAACCACTAACTTTTCGGCCAATTGGGGGTCATGACGTGTTGTTAGATACTGCTCTTTACTTACTTGAATTAAGTGTTAATTCAAGTGGCTAATATAATCGGGAACTTAATGGGTCACACACATAGGAGATCCAAAGGATGAGTAAAATGGTCTTGTATGAGAGAGTGTTTCGGGATTATATCGCAATGTGATTGTGGTAGAAAATGTTGTATGGAATGGATTAGAAAGAAGCGTTGTTGGTTTCCAATTTGGTCATTAACTTTCCATAACTTCCATTAAAGCATGTTATTCATGACCATTAAGTTCCCATTAATGATGGGGGTTATGTGAGGCCAAAGAGGGCAGAAAATAATCATCATTTTTATACATCTTGTGTGAGACACAAGTGAGAAAGAAAGGTTTTTTTTACACACACACTCCTTTTCTCTCTAACTCTTATAATAGTTCCTGTCTTTGCTAGCACAAAGAAAGAATTCTAGCCATCTCCTAGTGAGGTTTCATCCTTCTATCTTCATGTGAACTTTCATTAAAGATGGTCTATGTTGATCGTTGTGGTTTACGCCAACCCAACGCGAAGAAGATTAAAAAACGAAGGAGATCGTCAGAAAGTTATGTAAGCATCTTACATTTCATGTTTTTGTTTTTTATATGGTTTTTGAGGTTTCATTTTATTTTCCAATGAGCATATTTGATATATAATATGTATGAGAAGTATGATTGGAATCTTACAGTCTCACCCTTTGTGGATACAGAAGTTTAGGCTTGTAGGGTGGTGGTGGCACATAAGGCCTCTTTTTTTCTTTCTCTTCTTGATTCTCCTTGTCTTTTCCCTTTTAAGCTATCTTTTTGCACACTTGGTTCCTCAATTTACTTACCACTTCAAAGTGTAATAACTTTGAGTTGTTCCCTTACTTTGGCCTCAGTATTGCTTGGTAGGCTACTTGCACTTCTAGAAGACAAAGCATTAGCGAGTTGACCTACCTGTACCTCCAAGTTATGGATAGATGAGGCATGGTTCTTCACATTCAAATCAAACTTTGCCTCCATCGTCTTTTGACATTCCTCCTTTCTCGAAAACATCCTCTTTTTGGTTCTCTTCTTGATTTGCCAGCCTAGACCCCAAAACATCCATCAACTTGTCCATTTTGTTCTCCAAAGATCCAAGTTGACCTTGCTGAAATCTAGGAGGTCATTGCAGTTTTGCTTGGCCACCTGTATTGTTAGTACTCCAGGAAAATTCTGGGTGGTTTTTCGAACCCAGAGAGTACGGATTGTTACCTCGTTGTGGTTGGCCCAAGTAATTTACTTGTTCAGTGCTACTAGCTCCCAACAAAAAACATTCTATTGTGCAATGGTTGTCCTGCCCACATAACTCACACTATGATTGTATAGCTTTGGCTGTAGATGAAGATGCTCCTTGCATGTCACTTAACTGCTTAGTGAGGGTTGTGATCTGTGCCTATAAAGCTATAATGGAGTCAATTGGGATCATACCTTTTTGCCCTTGCCTACTCCTCTCATTTGACCACATACAACTGTTTCTCGCCAATTCTTCCAAAAGGTCTTCAGCTACATCTATAGTTTTTCTCATCAAAGATCCTCCCACAGCTGCATCTATGGTTCCTTTTGTTCTCTGATTTACACATTGTAGAATGTTTGCATGAGGAACTCCCTCGGAAGGTTGTGGTAGGGACAACTTCTCTGTAGTTCTTTAAACCTCTCCCAAGCTTCGTATAAAGACTCCCTATCACTTTGTTGAAAATTTATGATTTCCTTTATGATCCTTATCGTCTTGGTCAATGGGAAATATTTAGGGAGAAATGCCTGGGTTAATTGTTCCCAAGTAGTAATCTGCCCTGAATTGAGTGAGTTGTACCATGCTTTTTCCCGAGCTCTCAAAGTGAATAAAAATAGTCGAAACCTTGTAGCATCATCAAACATCCCCATTAAATTGAAAGGTGTCGCATATCTCTAAAAAGTTAGCAAGATGGGCATTAGGATCTTCATTATCCAACCTATAAAAATGTACACTACTCTGAAGAATATTGAGGAGTGCCAGCTTGATCTCAAAATTGTTAGCTTGAATTGCTGGCCTCGCAACTCATTGAGGATTGAATCTTAGCCTCATAAAGTCCATCAATGTCTTTTCGACCCCTCCTTATTCTCCTTCTTCTGCTATATTTCTTTGTATAATATCTGGGTTCGCTCTTCTCAACTGTAGTTCATGCCTTGTAATATCTAATAACTCTTCATCACAAAATTCAGTAGTCCTTTGTGTGTTCCTTGTGTTCATGCATATGCAAAGATACAAGGAAAAGTATCAAAGACTCTTAAATCAAAGTAACCCAAAATAAACAAGATGTTAAACAAACATTCCCCGACAACGACGCTAAAAACTTATTGATTACAAAACAAACTACTAGTTTTATGCTCAAAACCACAAGTATATAGGTCATAACTTATGGTAAAAAGCGGATATAGATCCCACAAGGATTGTGCTTAGGCACCACTTAATTCAGGTTGTGCTTTATTTAAGAAACTGAATCAATCAAATTTCAATAGGTAAGTAAAATAAAGACAAACTAAAGGTAAAATCAAACAATGCAATCGAAACGAAAATCGTAAACTAAAAGTTAGAGAAAATCAAAATTAAGAATTAGGACTTGTCATTATCCATATTTGCTCCCTTCTGGTTAATTGGTTTTGGCCCAATATTTGCTAAAATTTTAGCTACCCTCTCTCAAGGTGCAACTAAATGTCACCAATTAAATAAATTATGATTAACTTTGGGATCTCTGATATGTAAAGCCTTTCCTAAACATTCAACTAGATATTAAGCTATCATATAGGCAATATATCAATCTACTGAAATCTCTTTCTAATAAATCAATAACTTGTTATTTATAAGTCTATTAAATGCCAACTACATTTAACACAAATTATCAAGCTCACACTCTAAATTTGTTGCAAGGTTTAACCTCAATAGAAACATAAACATTTATATTATTGAATCAACAACTGAAGGTTCACAAATAGTTCAAACAACAAACCCTAAAAAATGTTTTAACGACTCATAATATCATTAACATCCCTAACAACCAACAATCCATGTTAAACAGCTAGAAGGGAAAGGAATCGAAATAAGAACAAGACAAAGTAACTCCTCCTGTTCTTTGCCCAAATCTGGAAAATCTAGATGACAGGGTGCTCTTTGCCTAATTGGGAATAAAAACCTTGATTCTCCACCTATCTCTAGGCTCCCAATCTATCTTTTAGTTCTAGGAGGCAAGTTCCACGACAGTCTGTCTCCCTAGGGATTTTTTACAATATAAATATCAAGATAAGTCATAAAACCCTAAAAGTATAAGTGAAGCTCGCGTGTCTCTTCATCTAAACATCCCAAAATCGTGAGAATTATCATTATGCTTCCCACGATCGTGGGTTAATGTGGCAAAAACTTTCTCCATAGATTTCCCACAATCGTGGGAAACATGCCCTTTCCTACGGTTGTGGGTTCTTGTTCTTCAATAGCTCCACTTCTCTTCTCTTCTCTTGGTCCCTAGCTCAATCACAAGGTGTCCACCATCCATTCCTACACCGAAATGTTCAATTCTTACCCCAAACCAACATCAAATACAAAAGAATAACTAGGAAGATCAAACTAAACAAAAACACATAAAACAAGTCCTAAAACACAATAATACTAACCTATTATGAAAGAAAAACATGCCAAATACTTAGAAAAACACACTAATACTTAGAAAAAACACACTAATTCACAACTATGACCAGTCCTCTAGGTAGTAGTGTGTTGGTTAACCATGTTTATAGAAACTGTCCTGTTTTGATCTAAGGTAGTGAGTATGTAACGGATCTAATTATATTTCCTTTTCATGAATTTGATTTGATTTTAGGTATGGAATGGTTGTCCAAGCATTAGGCAGCGGTTGATTGTAGTGCTAAGATTGTTTATGGCTAAGAAGCCCAATCAACCTGAAATAATATTGTATGGCATCCACAATAGTCCTCTGGCTAATGTGATATCTGCTATGCAAGCTTAAAGATTCCTTAAGAAGGGGTGTGAAGCTTATTTGGCTTTTATGCTTGATTCTAAGAAGGAAAGTGTTAAATTGGAAGACATTCTATTGGTGCGAGAATTTTCGGATATGTTTCCTAAAGAACTACCCAGGCTTCCTCCTGAAAAGGAAGTGGAGCTATCTATTGAGATTATGCCTGCCACTGCTTCAAGATCCATAGCACTATATAGGATGGCTTTTACTGAATTAAAGGATTTGAAAGTTCAGTTGCGGGAGCTACTAGATAAGGGGTTTAATCGACCCAATGTCTCACCTTGAGAAGCACCGGTTCTATTGTTTAAGAAGAAAGATGGTACTCTCTGGATGTGCATTGATTACAGGCAATTGAACAGGGTCATTGTGAAGAATAAATATATGTTGTCAAGGATAAAAGATCTGATTGCTCAATTAAAAGATGCAGGGGTATTTTCAAAGATAGATATGCAATTAACGTATTCTCAACTTTGGGTAAAGGATGTGGATGGTCCGAAGATTGCATTCAGACCCATTATGGACACCATAAATTCCTAGTAATGCCATTTAGGCTAACTAATCCTCTAGTTGCATTCGTGGATTTGATTAATAGAGTGTTTATACCATAATTAGACCAGCTTGTTGTTGTATTCATATATGATGAGCACGACCATGCTCAACATCTACGAATTGTGTTACAAACCTTGCAGGAAAAATAGTTATATGCCAAGCTAAGCAGGTGTGATTCTGGCTTCACAAAGTATCTTTTCTAGGACATGTTGTCTCTTCTCAAGGAATTAGAATTTATCTTAGTAAAATTGAAGCAATTATTAACTGGAAGCCGCACGGAATGTGACGAAAGTGAGAAGTTTTCTGGGTTTGGCTAGTTACTATTGCATATTTGTGAAGGGGTTTTTGGTGATAGCATTCCCTTTGGCTAATTGCTACGAAAAGGAGTAACATATGAATGACTTACTAGATGTCAAATTAGTTTTGATCAACTAAGAAGAATGCTTACTGAAGCTCCTGTATTGGCTCAACCCACTTCTAGTAAAGAATACGTTATGTTTAGTGAAGCATCTAGAAACGGTTTGGGTTGTGTCAAACCGTTTCTAGATGCAGGACGGTAAGGTGGTTGCATATGCCTCTAGGAAACTAAAGCCATACGAACAGAACTACCCTACGCAT
Source organism: Erythroxylum acuminatum (assembly GCA_026284645.1). Classification (NCBI taxonomy): domain Eukaryota; kingdom Viridiplantae; phylum Streptophyta; class Magnoliopsida; order Malpighiales; family Erythroxylaceae; genus Erythroxylum; species Erythroxylum acuminatum. Next base: position 14,251 of record JANKOD010019793.1, on the reverse strand, counting down.
GATCTTAAGCTTGCAACAGTAATGTTTGCTTTGAAAATTTGGTGGCACTACTTGTATGGTAAAAAGTGCAGGATTTTCATTCATCATAAAATTCTGAAATATCTGCTTACCCAGAAAGAACTTAATATGAGACAACGACGTTGGTTATAACTCTATTGTGGACTATCATCCTGGTAAGCCTAATATTGTGGCTGATGCCTTAATTCAGAAGACCATTTCGGCATTGTCAATGCAACAAGGTGAGTGGGGACTTGCATCTGATGGGGCTTTAATAGCTCAATTAAAAGCTAGGCCTATCTTAATACAAGAGATTTTTGATGCTCAGAAAGTTTATGATAAGTTGCAACAACTTATAGTGGCAACTCGAGAAGGCAAACAACCTAACTTTGCTATGGAAGGAGATGGTGATCTGTATTACAAAGATCAAATGTATGTACCAGCTAGTGATGAATTGAAGAAAAAGCTACTGTTTGAGGTCCATAATACTATTGTCATAATATACCCTGGTGGAAATAAAATGTGTCAAGATATGAAGTAGCATTATAAGTGGTATGGTATGAAACCTGATGTTGTAGATTATATATCCAAATGTTTGACATGTCAGTAGGTTAAAGCTAAGCACCAGGTTCCATCTGATTTATTATACCCTATTTCGATTCCTCAATGGAAATGGAATAATGTTACTATGGGTTTTATCACTAGGCTTCCTCTTACTCAAAGGAAGCATGAAGCTGTATTGGTGACTGTGGATAAGTTCACCAAGTCTGCTTATTTTGCATTTGTTCATCCTGACTATTCATTGGATAAGCTTACAGATATATATGTGAATGAGATAGTGAGATTGTATGAGGTACCATTGTCTATTATTTCTGATCGTGATCCTCGATTTACTTCGAGATTCTAGAAAAGTCTGCAAAAGGCTTCAGGTACTTGAATCAAGTTTAGTACTGCTTTCTATCCCTAGACAGATGGACAATCTGAACGGGTTATTCAGGTATTGAAAGATATGCTTTGGGGTTGTGTGTTAGAATTCTCAGGAAATTGGGATAAGTAACTTTATCTGATGGAGTTTGCTTATAACAACAATTATTATACTAGTATTGACATGGTGCCTTATGAAGTCCTATATGGTAGGAAGTGCAAGACTCCAGTTTGTTGGACTTAATTAAGTGAAAAGAAGATGAACGAGCCTAATATTATAAAAGATACTAAAAAGAAAGCTCAAATTATCCAACAAAGATTGAAAGCCGCCAATGACAGGCAGAAATCTTATGATGGTTTAAAAAGGAAAGATATTGAGTATCAAGTAAGAGATAATGTATTTTTGAAAGTGTCACCATGGAAAATTTTACTTCGATTTGGGCAAAAAGGTAAGATCAACCCACGATTGTTGGGCCCCAATTTTTTATTTTCATTATTTATTTGTTTATTTATTTATTTTAGAATTTAGTCCATTAATTTAGCAAGCTTAAATAGAATTTAGAATTTTAAATAGAAATGTTAGAATTAAGCTAGAGTATAATAGGCATAATATACTAAAGGAGTAAGTAAGCATTACATTAAATGTGGAAGGGTAAATTTGGAAAGACAAAACAAAAAAGTGGTCTTGAATAAGAGAGAAAGGGGAAAAACGTGGAAAGAAGAAAGAAAGAAGAGAGAAAACGTGGAAGCTAGGAAAGAAGGAAGAAGAAAAACGTAGAGAAGGAGAAGGAAGAAGAAGGAAAAGGAGTCAACTTGTTTTAGGTAATCTCCATCATCTTTTCTTCTTGCTTGGGTAGAAAAGGAATTAGAGAAATGAGTTTTGTGTTGGAAGGAGAAAGAAGAGAACCAAGAAACCCAATTTGATTTTCATGGATTTTAAAACTAGGTCTTAGTTTTTCTAGCCTAGATAAACTATAGGTAGATTAAGTCTAAGCTCAATTTTTATTTATTTTATATTTTTTGATCATTGAAGCTTTACGTATTTTTATTGGAATATTGGTTTGAATGAAAATTAGTTTGATTGAAGGAAACCAAGAAAATCCCATGCAAGAGCAAGAGGAAAAGCAAACTTGAAGCAAATTAGGTGGGCAATATGTTTATAGCTATTGTGGAAGATGGGCTAATTTTCCTTATTTGTGTATGTGTGCTAAATTGCTTGACTTAAATCATTGCGATTGTTGGAAAATTCTCTAAGATGTATTATCATGTTATGTTTTGAAAGATGTTACAAATTTTTGTATAATCAAAAGAAGAAAAAACATAAGAAGCATGAAAGTATGAACATATGATGAAACATATGAGGAAAATGCTCTAAGATGTATACAAAAAAGTTTGTTTTTGTATGGGCAAGAGAGATACCATTTCGTTCGTCACGTGCACGTTGACTTAAAGCCTTCTTCCAGCTGTCCGCTTGTAGCACATGAGCTCTTAAGAAACGGACTCATTTAGTTTATGGTGTAAACTTCGGTTTCTCCATTTCGATCATGGGACTCTCAAGTCATTATGTTTGTGCATTTCATTTTGATTTGTTAAGTATGATACGCAATTGAGTGTCATGTTTTGATGGTTAAATATACATGATATGTTTTATGTGATAACATTCTTGACTATGAGTCTTTGAGCTAGAATGGTTGATGATTTAATAACTAGATTAAAATGAGATATAGATGTATATATATGCTTGATTGAGTGCTTGGTACCGATGGATATAAATTTTTTAGCCACTGAGCTTCGCAACTTAACCCATTATTATAGAACGAGAAGCTTATTAACCCTTGCAAAGCTTTGGTAAACTACAAAATAGCTATCTTTTGTAACTAAGTTAGTCCGACTTTATTGTTGAGTAGCTTTATAAGCATATCAAACATGAGCATTCATTTGTATTTTGTATTAAGTTAATGATGTGGCTGTTGATATGTAATTAAAACTATGCTCAAACTCCGTTTTGTTTCAGTAATGAGAATAAGAGCTGAGGAAGTTTCTTTTGTATATGTTCATATCTATCTTCTTTGTTGAGTTTTCAATTTATTGTTGGAAATATAACTGTATGTTGTTGGATGTTCGGGTCCAGCTTGCTAATTCGAAAGTTTCGCCGTAGCGAAGGAATGGCTTTAGCTGCGGCGAACCATTCCCGAAAGGTGCCCTTGCTTGATATTGTAACTTCACCGCGGCAAAGTCAAACTTTGGTCGCGGCGAACTTTTCCCGAAAGATCCTTAGTAATATTCCCTAGTTTCGCGGTGGTGAAACATTTACTTTATCACGACGAAGTCTACCAATGCTGACATTGTTATTCTCATTACAATTTGAAGCCTTCACCCCCCGCTTATATGATCTTTACCTTACCGTCTCATATTGTCGCCTCGTAATAAGTACCAAGGCCTAGGCCCAACATTTTTGGTATTAGAGCTTAGGGTTTTTAGGGGTTCCTAGGCTTGGAATACGTAGTGGTATAAATTATTATGATGTGTGAGTAATTGTTTGCATTGTTGAATTGATTGATTGCATTAAGTGACATTCATACATGTAGGAAATAAGATTAAAAATGAAACATAAGCTAAATGTTAATGTTTAAATTGAAGGAGTAAGATGCCACCTCGTAGAAGAACACGAGGAGTTTTGCAAGGATTTGTTGCACTTGACTCTCTACCAAGAGAGGAGGGTATTGATGAGTTGTAGGATATGGTAGTGGGCCCTTTCGATCACATACGCAGGAGTCACCTCTATCGTAAGAGCAAGTGCCTACTCCTTTAGATCCTAGACTGTTCCAAGCCTTTGCTCAGGCATTTATCCAGGCCATGGGCTAGATGTTGCATACTTCTACCCCAGTCCCAGCTAAGAAAGGAAATCAATTTGATAAGCTTATGAAGTATGGGGCAGTGGATTTTTATGGAACAACTGATCCAAAAGAAGCTGAAACATGGTTGAGGAAGACAGAAAGGATATTAGAGCAAATGGATTGTGAGGATAATGAAAAGGTTGAATATGCTGCAAGCTTGCTATAGGGAGATGTCCTACATTAGTGGGAAAGTGTGCGAGGGAGTCAGATAAAACCACCAATGTTGACATGGAAGGACTTCCTAGCTGTTTATAAGAAGAAACATTTGTCTGAGGTATACGTCTAACAGAAGCAAAGGGAGTTTCTGAGTCTCACCTAGAGGGAGATGACAGTGAGCGAATATGAGCACAAATTTACGCAATTGTCCTGATATGTAGCTAAGATGATGATGAGTGAAGTGGCTAAGTGTTGTAGGTTTGAAGCGAGATTGCATTTAGCCATCAGAGAAAACTTGGCGGCACAATATTTTTGTGACTTTTAACAGCTGGTAGAAGCGGCTTAAGGGTTGAGAATGTGGAGAATATAAAGAGTGCAGAAAACAAAGAGAGAAAAGGGAGAGAACAGTTCAGGAGGGGAGGTAGTGCTCCTATGTCAGAGAGGAGTGCCAGGACTTTCTCCGTATAGCCTGAGGATAGAAACAGTGGTGCAAGCAGGTCCAAACAGATGAGAACTATTTCTTATCATGCCTAAGTGGCGAGAGGCAATAGAAGGGGAGAAAGGAATAAGACATCCATTCCCAAATGCGACCAATGCGGCAAATTCCATAAAGGGAAGTGTTATAGGCTGATTGGAGCTTGTTTTAACTGTGGGGAAAAAGGGCACATGGCTAGAGAGTGCCCGTAGTATGCAAGATAGGAGGGAACTCATATGTAAGCTTCAAAAAGGACTGAGACTGTGGGACTCAAGACTGTAACTAAAGTGGAAAGTTCTGATGCAACCAAGAGGGTAAGTCCTCCAGGAAGACCGATGGGGCAAGCACCAGCTAGGGTGTTTGCAATGATGAGGGAGGACGCAAAAATAGCTCGAGAGGTTGTGACTGGTATGGTTAAATTGTTTAATGATGATATTATTATTCTAATTGATCCAAGGTCTACTCATTCATTTGTTTCATCAAGTAGAATTATGCATGGTAGAAGTTTGAGCCTAATAGATAGTCCCTTGATGGTTAGTACCCCAATCGGTTAGTATATCATTATTAGTCAAGTTTATAGAAATTGCGAAATATACATTGGTAGAGAATGATTAGTGGTGGATTTAATGCCATTGAAGATGGGGGGATTACATGTGATTTTTGGCATGGATACATTAGAAAAATATAATGCCAATTTAGATTGCAAACAAAAAATAGTAGAGTTTGAGTTGGACAAATGTAAAAAGGTGGTGTTTGTGGCAGACAGGAAAGTAAGCCTACCTAGAATTATTTCGGCTCTGACAGCAGAGAAAATGATGAGGAAAGGATGTGAAGTATTCTTGGCATATGTGGTAAACACAAAGGCAGATGGATGAAAGTCAGAAGAAATTCCTATGGTCATGGAATTCCCGGATGTCTTTCTAGAGGAATTACCAGAACTTCCACCACCTAGAGAAATTGAGTTTCCCATCGAGCTTCTTCCAAGTACTGCACCAATATCAATTCCATCTGTAAACAGAATGGCTCTGGAAGAATTGAAGGAGCTTAAAGAGCAATTAGAAGAGATGTTGGAGAAAGGTTATATTAGGCCTAGCTCTTCACCTTGGGGAAGAAAGATGGATCATTGAGAATCTGTGTGGACTGTAGGAAGCTTAATCATGTCACTATCAAGAATAGATATCCACTCCCACGCATAGATGATTTGTTTGATCAATTGAAAGGGGCAAAGGTCTTCTCTAAGATAGACTTGAGATCAGGTTACCACCAGTTGAGAATAAAAGAGTCTGATGTGTCAAAGACTGCTTTTAGAACACGATATGGACATTTTGAGTTCCTAATTATGCCCTTTGGATTAACGAATGCCCTTGCAGCATTCAAAGACTTAATGAATAGAGTCTTCAAGCCTTTCTTAGACCGATTTATCATATTCTTTATTGATGATATATTGGTTTATTCCAAAATTGACAAGGAGCATGAAGAACATTTAAGGATTGCCTTGGAAACATTGAGGAAGAAAGAGTTGTAAGCCAAATTCAATAAATGTGAATTTTGGCTAAGGGAAGTGGTGTTTCTTGGACATTTGATTTCAAAAAAAGTACATGTGGATCTAAGGAAAATAGAAGCCGTAGTTAAATGGGAAGCATATAAGAATATAGTAGAAGTGAGGAGTTTCTTGGGTTTAGTTGGTTATTACAGAAGATTTGTAGAGGGCTTTTCCATGATAGCGGCCACACTTACCAAATTGACAAGGAAGAATCAAAAGTTTGTGAGAATAGGGGAATGCCAGAAAAGCTTTGAGGAATTGAAGAATAGGCTCGCAACTGCACCAATTTTGACCCTGCCTTCTAGTAGTGATGGGTATATAAATGCTTCAAGGAAAGGATTGGGGTGTGAGTTGATGCAAGGAGGTAAAGTGATCGCCTATGCTTCTAGGCAATTAAAACCCTATGAGATGAATTATCCTACACATGACTAGGAGCTGGCTGCCATAATTTTTTCATTGAAAATATAGAGACATTACCAATATGGAGTCACCACCAAAGTATTTACAGACCACAAGAGTCTAAAATATTTAATGATCCAAAAAGAGTTAAATCTAAGGCAAGGAAGGTGGCTAGAACTACTGAAGGATTATGACTTGATGATAGACTACCACCCAGGGAAAGCTTGTTAGCCCTGGAATTTTTTTTATTTGATTAAGCATGATTAGATTATTTTGGGGTATTGCTAGATTAATTTATGTTGGAATTAATTATCCTACTAATGTGAGTAAGATTATATGAAGTAGGTAAATTGAATTAAGTGTTAGGGTGGTAAGTATGTATAAGGGGCATAGTTGGAAGATCACTTAAATTGGAAAGACTTAAGACTTTAGAGGAAGGGAAATTAGGTCATTTTGGCTTCACTAAAAGAAAGAAATAAGGCTTGGAATTTTTGCTATGGAATTTTTGCAATGTGAATTTTTGCTATGGAATTGAACAATTCAAGGGTTTTTGCTTGTTTCTCAATATAAAACTATTACCCACGAGCGTTAATCTCACCCCCATTCCTTCCCATCCGCAGGCGATGAGCAACGTTCCGAGTGATCGAGTAAATCGTAAAGGCATCACTCCATTTGGGCATATTTTGTTCTTTTGAAGTTAGAATTTTGTAAAACAATGCTTTAGTTGCATTTTGAGAAACCATTATTTATGGCAAAGTTTGTATTTTGGATTATGTTGTAAAGTGGCTCCAAATGCCCACTAAAGCATTGTAAAACTCTTCTTTCTATATGAATGAAATATTTAGACATTATGGTTGCTTATGGCATTTCATGTTGTTGCATTGCAAATCTTAAGTTTTCATGTGGGTAGGAAATTGTGTTTTGGCTTTGAGAGGAAAAACTGCACTAATATAGGGTGAATTTGACTAAATTATCTGCATGGAAGTTGTAACTTGTCCTTTTAACTTTCCAACGATATAAAATTTGCAATTTTTCGATTTCGGAGTTGAAAGATATGACCGTTTGAGTAGGGGATGTCGTGCAGGAAATTTCACCCGAAGGTTACACGGCCAGACCTTGTGAAATCACACGGGCCGTGTTTTTTTGGTGCGGGAGCACCATTTTCACCCGAAGGTTACATGGCCTGACCGTGTGAAATCACACGAGCCATGTAAAAATCACACGAACCGTGTAAAAATCACACAGACCGTGTGATTCCAGTTCAGGAGCTCCAATTCCACCCGAAGGTTACACGGCCAGCCCGTATTGGTTTACACAGACCGTGTTTTTGACCCTCTAAATGGCAGATTTGAAATTTTGGGTCCTCACGAAAGTTGTAGCCCTAGATGTCTACTTTCAAACTGTCTAAAAACGAAATCAATCTGACATCCCTAGTAAGAGTTATAGCATTTGCGCCAAGGCATGTACAATGTGAGATTGGATATGAACATGTTGCATTCGTTTAGTCATAACTTCTTCGTCTGACCTCCGATTGAGGTGATTCTTAAGGTGTTAGATTTATAACTCATTGTTCTTCCTTCCCATAAAATTTTATAGCCATTTGTGTTAAATTCAAAAATATTTATGGGAAGAAATTGAGGGGTTGGTTGAGTGAGCATGTTTGGGCCTTGAACATCCTTTGGTTTCTTAAGCATATCTTGAGCTATAGAACTCCGATTTAGTTGGTTCTTACTCTGAAATAACCTAGAGACTCAGAGCTATAAGTGTGAAGAGTTAATTGTGATTTTTTTGTTTTATTTTGTGGGCTCATCTTTGTGACTAGAGATGTAATAAGAATGATGAGAACCTGATTATGGCTAATTAAGGTACAATGGCTTAACCTTACAAGGAAGACCACTCGCGCTCTACGATTTTGCATAGTTGTGCTTCGGAAATGAGGCCCAACAGTTGTGGTATCAGAGCAACTTGGTTTAGTGTTATCCTAGGCAACTTAGTGGGTAGTTTTCAGGTATGAAGTAGACATGCATTGTTTTACATGAACCATATGCATTGTTTTAAATGAATCACATGCATTATTTTAAATGAACAACTTACATTGTTTTGAATTGTTTTACATGATTTGAAATTGTTTTCATGAACTAAAGATTTCTAAATTTTTTAAAATTGAAGGAGTGATTATGCCGCCTCGAAGGAGAACTCAAGGATCTTTGACTCGATCTAGCTCTCGCCAAGGGAGCACGGATGAATTCTATGTCCCACAAGAAGCAGGAACACATTCTGCTCCTGATTCTGAGGCACCTAGTGTGTAACACGAAGTGCTACCGCCTCCTCCTCCTATGCCTCAAATAAATCCTATGGATCTGCAATTCTTTCAAGCCTTCGCCCAGGCTTTCACTTATGCTATGGGCCAAGGGTCACAAGCTCAGGTGCCAACTCCAGTGGATAAGGCTGGACAGTACGATAAGCTCCGCAAGTACGGAGCGGTGGATTTCAATGGAACCACCAATCCTGAAGAGGTTGAAGCATGGCTGAAGAGGATAGAGAGGATCCTAATGCAGATGACGTGCAGTGATGAAGAGAAACTAGACTATGCAGTTAGTTTACTGCAAGGGAATGCACTTCATTGGTGGGAATCAGTGCCCCATAGTCAAGTTATGCCTCTAGTGCTGACATGGAGGGATTTCGTGGAAGTGTTCAGGAAGAAGTATCTCTCCAGGGTGTATATCCAGGAGAAGGCTAGATAATTTTTAAATCTCACACAGAGGGATATGAGTGTGAGTGAGTATGACTTGAAGTTCACTCAACTTTCCCGATATGCAGCCAACATTGTGGTGAATGAGGAGGACAAGTGCCGCAAATTCGAGGGTGGTCATCATCTGGGGATTAAAGAGAAGGTGTTGATCCATAATTTCTATGACTACCAGTTATTGGTAGATGCGGCCCTCCAGGCGGAGAAACTAGAAAACATCAAGTATGAAGTCAATAAAAAGAGGAAGAGCCGGGAACAGTCGGCTAGGAAGGGGATGAGTGCTCCGATTCCAGAAAGGAGTGTGAGGAGTTTTCGCTCCCCGAGCGAAGTGGGAAGTAGTGGCCTTAACAAGAACAAGCAAGCAAGGACAGTTTCAAAGCAAGCCTCGAGTGTGGGAGGCAATAGCTTGGTAGGGAGGAGCAAGAACATGAAACCTTAATGCGAGCATTGTGGGAAGCTTCATAGAGGAGAGTGCTTCAAGTTACTTGGAGCATGCTTCCGATATGGGCAGAAGGGACATATGATTAGGGACTGTCTACAGGCAACAAGGCAAGAGGGGTTGCAGTCGCAAGTTCCAAGGAGAGCAAAAACAGTGGGGACCAAGCCAACCACTAAGGTGGGCAGTTCTGAAGCTGTAAGGAAGGTTGTTCCTCCAGGAAGGCCAAGGGGTCAGGCACAAGCCAGGGTATTTGCCATGACAAGGGAGGAAGCTACAGCTGCACCGGAAGTGGTCACAGGTATGGCTCACTTATCCAATTATGCAGTATATGTCTTAATTGATTCTGGCTCCACCCATTCATATGTTTCTGTTAGCATGGTTTTACATGATGTGATTTTGGTGACATTAGAAACCCTTTGATTGTTAGCACTTCTTTAAGGAGGACAGTGATAATAAGTCAAGTATATAGAGAACTGGTTATTGAAGGTGCTAGACTGGTTGTAGACTTGTTGCCTCTAGAATTGAAAGGTATAGATGTTATACTTGGAATGGATGCTATGGAAAAGTATCATGCGAAGTTGAATTGTAGCCTCAAGGTGGTAGAATTTGATATGGGAAATGGTGAGAAGGTGACTTTCTAAGAAGATAGGAGAACCCCATCACCCAGAATTGTTTCGGCTTTTCTCGCCGAACGGAAGATGAGAAAAGGGTGTGAAGCCTTCTTGGCACACGTCGTGGATACGGATATAAATGAAGGGAAGTTAGAAGATTTTTTGATTGTGAGGGAGTTTCCATATATGTTTTCAGAGGATTTACCTAGGCTGCCGCCGGTGAGGGAAATCGAGTTTTCCATTGACGTGATTCCCAGAACCGAGCCCATTTCTATACCACCGTATAGAATGGCTCCAGCTAAACTGAAGGAGCTTAAGGAGCAGTTGGAGGAACTGCTAGAGAAGGGGTATATTCGGCCGAGTTCGTCACCATAGGGAGCGTCGGTTCTATTTGTTAAGAAGAAGGATGGGACATGGCGCATGTGCATAGATTACCGGAGACTTAACAAGGTGACTGTTAAGAACAAGTACCCTCTACCTCGAATTGATGATTTGTTTGATCAGTTGCAGGGAGCAAGGGTCTTTTCCAAGATTAATCTCAGGTTAGGCTATCATCAACTCAGAATCAAGGAGTCTAATATAAGCAAGACAGCCTTTAGGACTCGTTATGGGCATTATGAGTTCCTAGTCATGCCATTCAGACAGACCAATGCTCCGGTTGCATTCATGGATCTTATGAATAGGGTCTTCAAGGAGTATCTAGATCAGTTTGTCATAGTGTTTATAGATGACATTTTGGTCTATTCTAAGAGTGAAAGAGAGCGTGGGGAGTATCTCAGGATAGTGTTGCAGAGATTAAGGGAGAAGGAACTTTATGCCAAATTTAGCAAATGTGAATTCTGGCTCCATGAAGTGATTTTCCTTGGGCATGTGATATCGAAAGACGGGGTGCATGTGGACCCAAAGAAAATTGAAGCAGTTGTGAATTGGCATGCACCGAGGACAGTGGCAGAAGTGAGAAGTTTTCTGGGTTTAGCAGGATATTATAGGAGGTTTGTGGAAGGATTTTTTATGATAGCTGCCCCGATGACCAAGCTATTGAGGAAGAATCAGAAGTTTGCCTGGAGTGATGAATGTCAGAAGAGTTTTGAAGAGCTTAAGCACAGATTGACAAGTGCCCCAGTTTTGATTTTGCCTACTGGAGATGAGGGTTATACAGTTTATAGTGATGCTTCAAGAAAGGGTTTGGGTTGTGTGTTAATGCAAGGAGACAAGGTAATAGCTTATGCCTCACGGCAGTTAAAGCCTTATGAACTGAATTACCCGACCCATGATCTGGAATTGGCAGCAGTAATTTTTGCTATGAAAATTTGGAGACATTATTTATATGGGGTACAGACGAAGATTTTTACAGATCATAAAAGTCTCAAGTATTTGTTGAGCCAAAAGGAATTGAATTTGAGACAGAGAAGGTGGTTAGAGTTGCTCAAGGATTATGACCTATTGATTAAGTACCATCCAAGAAAGGTGAATGTGGTAACGGATGCCTTAAGCAGGAAATCTTCTATAGCTCATGTTCAAACAGTTTATCTGCTGCTATTAAAGGAGATGGCTAAGCTTAGGATAAGTTTGAAACAGGAGGAACCTGAATGTATTGTTGCTACTTTCAGAGTGAGACCGATACTCAGGGAGAAAGTTAATGAGTTACAAACACAAGATGTAGAATTGAGTGAGCTCCGAGAAGAAATTCAGAATGGTAAGAAATCTGAAGTGGTAGTGAGGAATGATGGACTTATGGTTGTAGGAAATAGACTTTGTATCCCGAATGTTAAGGAAGTAAAGGATGAAATACTGGATGAGGCACATAATGTGCCTTATGCCATCCACCCAAGTAGCACCAGGATGTACAGAGATCTGAAAGAACATTTCTAGTGGAAAGGCATGAAGAGGGATGTAGCAGAACATGTGAGCAAGTGTCTAGTGTGTCAGCAAGTCAAGGCTTAGCACCAGGCACCTTCAGGCAAGTTAAGGCCATTTTCTATTCCTGAGTGGAAGTGACAAAGAGTAACTATGGATTTTCTGATGGGTCTGCCTAAGACTAATAGGAAGCATGATACCATATGGGTCATTGTTGATCGGTTGACGAAGTCAGTCCATTTCCTGAAAATTAAGCAGACTGACTCTCTGCATGTGCTAGCCAAGAAGTATATTGATGAGATAGTAAGATTACATGGGGTTCCGGATTCAATAGTCTCTAACAGGTATCCTCAATTTACTTCGAGATTCTAGGGAAGCATGCAGAAAGCTTTCAGAACCAAGTTGAATTTTAGCACGACTTTTTATCCCCAGACGGATGGTCAATCTGAGAGGACCATTCGGACACCTGAGGGAATGTTTAGAGCATGTGTGATGGATTTCAAAGGATCTTGGGACGAGCATTTTCCATTGGTCGAATTTGCTTATAATAATTCATACCATTTGAGCATTCAGATGGCTCCATATGAAGCATTGTATGCAAGGAGATTTAGAACTCTGATATGTTGGGATGAAGAAGGAGAAAGGAAACTGATAGGGCCGGAGTTACTTCAGATGACGGTCAATAAGGTTAATCTAGTTAAACAACGGCTTAAGGCAGCACAAGATAGAATGAAGAGTTATACTAATGCACATCGAAAGGAGATGGAGTATGAGGTCGGTGAGAAAGTCTTTCTTAAGACATCTCCTTGGAAAGGAGTCATGAGGTTTGGCAAGAAGGACAAGTTGAGTCCGAGATATGTGGGCCCATATGAGATTATAGAGAGGATTGGACCGCTAGCCTATAGGTTGGCGCTACCACCAAAATTGTCACCAATACATGACGTCTTTCATGTGTCCATGTTGAGGAGGTATAGATCGGATCCATCCCACATCATTCAGACCACTGAGCTTCATTTGAGAGATGAACAGAGTTATGAGGAGATTCTAGTAGAGATCTCAGACACCAAGGAAAAGATCCTCATGAACAAGACGGTTCAACTGGTCAAAGTCTTGTGGAGAAATCACTCTGTTGAAGAGGCCATATGGGAGCCCTCCATGAGAGAAAAGTATCCATACCTTTTCAAAGACTCAGGTAAGAATTTCGAGGAAGAAATTTTCTTAAAAGGGGGAGAAATGTTGGCCCCTGAATTTTTATTTTATTATAAGCATGATTAGATTAATTTTGGGGTCTTGTTAGATTAGTCATGTTGGAATTAATTAGCATGTTAATGTGGGTAAGATATTATGACATGGGCTAAGGGCTTTGAACTATTAAAGTAGTGGGAAAGTGTAAGGCCAATTTTGGCAAGTCACTTAAGTTTAAAAACCATAAGGCATTAAAGTAAGGGTAAAAAGGGGACTTTATGTAATCATTAATGGTGTAAAAGAGAAGAAAATGGGGTGTCTTGCATTTGAAGAGAGAGAAAATGAAATTGAAGAAAGAAGGAAGAGAGTTTCATGAGTTTAGGGAAAGAAAGAAGAGCAAGCTAGGTTTTGATTGTTCTTAACCTTCAAGAGGGATTTTGAGAGTGAGCAAGAAGGGAAAAAAGAAGAGGAAGATTAGAGCTTCCATTTGAGCCAATAAAATCATTGTTTGATGAAGATTTAAGGTAAGTTGATTTGAATCTTTTGGAGTTTTGAAAGATTTTGGTTCAAAGAGCTTAGGAAAGGTATGGGTATAAGTATTCCAAGATCAATTACATGCATTTGGTTCTTTGGGTTCCCCAATTTGAATTCTTTTGAATTGGGATTTTTGTCAATGTTGAAGAAAATCAAGAAGGACAAGAAGAGCAAGAGGAGAGGCATTTTTGAGCAAGCCATATTCAAGAAATTCAAGGTGGGTTATATTTTTACGATTTAGTAATAAGCCATTAATATCTCTTTCAAGAAGTGGAAATAAATGAGTTTCAACTACTTTTAAATGTGCATGTATTGTTCATTGAGTGTTTTGAATATGTGCTGCATATTTGTGTATTATGAAAATGATTTTAAAAAGGTATCAAGCCTAAGAAAACAAGTTTTCGAAATATGCCTCTATGGGCATTATGTTTTACAAGTCATGAAATACATGTTATGTGGGTTTGTGGTGGTCCCCTAAGTTAAGT
>JANKOD010019710.1:0-22621 GCA_026284645.1 Erythroxylum acuminatum | reverse complement strand
GAAGAAGAAGAAGAAGAAGAAGTACAAAATTTATAATAATAATTAATAATAACAGCAATAGCAATAATTAATAATTATTTTATTTTTATTTTTATGTTTATTATAAAATTTATAATAATAATAACAATAAATAATAATAATAATAATAAGATAATTAATTTTGTATAATAATAATGATGATGATGATGATGAGTTTAATAATATAATTAAGAATAAAAAATTGCTTATGTGGGGGAGGGGTATTTCTGACATTTCCTTATGTGTTTTGTTTTTGTCCTTAAGACAAGAAATCTTGTACCAAAGTCTTGGAAGGAACAAAAATTTCTATCTTTGTCCTCTAAAGACGGAACAAAAATGGGTGAGGACAGCAAGCAAACACGACGGAGCACATAACTTTTGTGTCCTTGTCATCCGTCCTCACCCCTGAGGACACTAACCAAACACTACGTTAGGAAGACGACTCAAATAGTATGCTTTCAACTAACTTTAGCTCTTTCGCTTCTAAATTGTACCTAAAACTAAATATGAACTAAAGTGAATGTCTTAAGCATTTCATAGCATTAATCACTAAGTATTATGGAATAAATGCATAATCAATTAAGCACATATCAATTTCCCCCACACTTAGATTTTGACCGTCCTCAGGAAAAACCTCAAAATTAAAGTCACAAACCTAAAAACATTTGTTCATTTTCCATATTTCCCGAGAATAGTCATAAGTAAAGAAGAATAAATTTCAAAAACCATAGCAAGAAATCAACGCTCAATGCTTCTACTCATGATCAATCAACATTCATCACCTTTGGAAACTGAGTAATCTAAAGGTACACTTGACAAAATGTGTTTAAATAAGATATATCACAGGTACACTCAAAAACCATTCGTAATCATGGCATTCCATAACTTTGTATATCATTTCATTTCTCCACCGCTAAGATTCACTTGCATCATCATGAATCAAAGAACTTTTCAAGGTTGTAATGAGGGTAAAGGTTAAGATGAGATGTATTTGGATAGTGTAGTGTAAAAGCCATCAAAGTTAGTGAAAAAAAAAGTAACACTTAATGCAACATCAAACGAAAATCTAACATTCATTCAAAACTGGGTACTATCGGCCATGATGAATGTAAAAACCATGTTTCATTGCTCAAATTCAAGGTCTAACACCTCAAACCATATGAAGCATAATCAATTAGAAGGGATCACTCATAAAAATTGATGATAACAATACGTTTAAACTATAAGGAGTGATCCTTCCAAATCAACATTTACTTCATATGCAATGTATTGAAATCATACATTCAATGCAACTTTAGGAGGATAGACTAATTATCAATAACTTTACAAAACATATGAATTTCCTCCTTGATACTTTTATTTTAATTTTTTCTCCTTCTTTTCTTTTCTTTTTACTATTTTTACTTTTCTTCTTTTTTTTCAATAGAAATTGAAAGAAGCTACACCAACAATGGAATTTATAATATGACATTTTGAAAAATATACCCAACCCACACGTATGCACACCTTCACACTTAGACTTTTGTATAGCTATAATCATAAATAATCAACAAATGCTCCACTAACCTGAAGGCTTGGGTAGGGAATTTGGTTAGGTTTAAAGCATGTAATTTGGTTAACATAAAAAGAAAGGCTAATAAAGCTCAAGGGGGCTTATCGAAAGGAAAATCATAAAAATAGGTAAGCTATTTGGTTAATGTAGCTTATGAAATAAAGAATGGCTATATCATTTTCATTTCAATGCATGCGATAAAGATGTGGTCTTGAATAGAAAATCAAAGAAAAGTTAGAAATTACATGTCCTGAACGTCACACATAAATAAAAGAAATGAGACTGATATGAATGTTTTAGTCTATAAAGACTCAAAATCTCACTAGTTTGTTTCTACTACTAGTCATTACTATTCTAAAGTTAATGAATATTAACCAATCACAAAAGCAAAAGTACATGCTAAGTTGCTGTGGATTCTTCTAGTCAATTCACTCTCTAATCATGATTATAGTTCTAGAACCAATAGAGAAAGAGACAATTTTTGTGTGTTTATTTGATTCTCTCTCTCTTTATTTTAAAACTTAAAAACATGTAAGAAACAAACAAAAATAAAAATACACATCCATATTCTAAAAAATGCAATAATGTAGAGGAAAAGAAATAAACTTCCTTTAGGTTGCCTCCCAAGAAATGCCTTCGTCTCGACTCCTTGTTTACTTATCACGTGAAAAATTTATGATATTCAGGTGTTACATGTGCCTTCTCCACACGAGGTTCTTCAGGATAGGGGCAAAGTCGATGGCCTCTCACTTTTAGCATATTCCCTATCTTTAGAATCTCAATACATATTGAGTCCCTGCATTCTTGGAATATCCCTTCACCTTTCTCCTCCTCATTCAATTTCGCCAATATGTCAAGTAAAGGTGAAGGTTAGTTTTAACAAAAATTAGGAACTTAGTATTTACGTTCAAACTAAATGATATATCCTTTTTAGTTTTGAACTCCTTCTCCACTTCTTCTTCACAAGTAATTCCTTGAGTAGTATTCCCAAGATTCTTAAGCTACTCTTCACTCTGTAAGGTCTCTGCACTAATTTCCCTTAGTTACACCTCAGGTTGAGATAGTTGCATCTCTTTGCTTTGTGATACTAGGTGGTTGATAACTTCTGCTAGCTGACCCACCTGGCTTACCAAGTTCTGGATTCGAGACGTTGTATTTTGCTGGAATTGTATCATATCCTACTGAACTTGCAAATTATTAGCAACATAAACATTAAATAATTCTTCTAGAGATGTAAATGATTTTTGCTAGCTCTCCACAACTTGGACGCCAAACCTTGTATCCTGCTAAAATTGCCTTTCAACCTGCTAAAATTGTAAAGTGTTAGCAGCGACAATATTAACTAATTCTTCTAAAGATGGACATGAGTCATGATAAAAAGCTTCTGGTCTATACTGGAAATATTGGTTATCCCATCCATAACTAAAGTTAGTATGATCATTCCAATCTGAGCTATAGGATTGGGAATATGAGTTATAAAAGAAACTACTTCCTTCCATGTATTTTTTTTAAAAAAATATTCAACACACAAACACAAAAAATTTTGAAAATATCAAGAAATAATCGAAAAGAAACTAATTATAAATAAATATGTACAAAACACCAATTAAAATCAAGAATAAAAACTAAAACATCGCAATCCTCAGCAACAGCACCAAAATTGATGTAGCGTGTCATAACACCAAACAAAATAACTAGACCTAAATCCATAACTAGTGGTAAGTCTAGATTAATCCCATAGAATGTTCAATTAGTTTTTGTTATGAAAAGAATTGGTGTTTAGGTTTTGGCGGGGCTTTGGTTTGGTTTCAAATAAGAAAATAAAATGAAGCCAAACGAACAAAAGCAAATTAAATCAAACAACATAAAAATGATGAAAAGTGATGAACAAGTTACCGACTCAGTCACCAGTTCAATCTCAGCCTACACACAATTGAACATACTTCATTGAATTTTTATTCTCGTACCTCTCCTAGCAACTATTAATCATAGGTTAATAATAAGATCTGTTAACCCAGGTTTTCCCTTAGGTCATGTTTAATTAAGAAGAGCTTGTTAAGAACAAGTGTTAGGTGAAAATGACTTTACGATTAATAATTTTGATGATAAACAAAAAGAAAAGCAGACGGAAGCTAAATACAAAAGCAGACGGAAGCTAAGTATAAAAACAGACGGAAGGAAGCTAAGCAGAAAAGCAGACAGAAGCTAAGTACAAAAGCAGACGGAAGCTAAGTATAAAAGCATACGGAAGCTAAGTATAAAAGCAGATGGAAGCTAAGTACAAAAGCAGGCGGAAGCTAAGTATAAAAGCAGACGAAAGCTAAGTAAAAAAGCAGACGGAAGGAAGCTAAGCAAAAACCAGACGAACGGAAGCTAAGCAAAAAAGCAGACGGACGGAAGCTAAGCAGAAAAAGCATACGCTAGAAAGCAGACGCAAGAAAGCAGATGGAAGCATCAGTCTGAGTTAGTTACAGAACTCAACTGAATAACCGTTTCTTTAAAGAATCAAGAAGCAGTTATCAAAAAGCAGTTGAAGATGAAGGCTATAAATATGAGTTGGAGTCGAAGATGATAGTACTGATAAAAAGTTAGAAAACTGAAAGGAAATTATTATGCGGAACGATTAGAGCTATCATTTCTATAACAAGTTCTAAACACTGTTAGTTTGAAAGTGATACAGATAGCCTGAAGAGGCTAAGAGTAAAAGAATATTGATTGTATAGTGACCTGAAGAGGCTCGGAGAAAAAGAATACTTGTAAAGTTTTGAGAGACAGTAAAATCTTGAAAGACTTTTGAGGACTGGACGTAGCCCACGGTCTGGGGTGAACCAATATAAAAATTACTGTGTCGAAATCTCTCAACTCTCTCTCTCTCTTAATCGTGATTTTTGATTTTACTGTTTTTATACAAGTCTTAGAAAACCTTTTACAAGCGTGTATACATTAGTTCTTTTGAAACGAACAAGTTTTGTTTAATCGAAAGAAGCTTTTCAAAGAAAAGGGGTTTAAGAAAAGTTTATCACAATTCAACCCCCCTTCTTGTGCATCTATATATCGTTATTGAGTATTGTATTAGCGTGTGATTCACTTCACACATTAGCAACCAACAAATGCCACCTCTCATTAATTGTAGCCTTCAAGAAATCTCATATCTTTAAATAAAAATGAGGAGGGGATGTTGGGTTTATAGGTTTTATTGAACTTTTCTAGATTTTTTAGGTTTCCTATTTAGACTTGTAATCTGACTTATTTCTAGGAAAAAAGACGGGAAGTTGATTTTAGGGGGTGTTTTTGTTAGCACATAAAACTTACTAGTGTTATGGTCTTCTTTTTTTCTTTTTTGGAAAATGTAATTGGTTATATTAATAGACAAGGGGCTAAGCCCTATAAATGGTGTCTATGTTTTGGCTACAAAAACAAAGCACACCCATATATTATATGATCAGGAAATTTAGGAGTAGATTATAAAATAAGTTAACAAATGCATCCCAACACGTTATGACGTTATAATTACATATAGGACATTATCCTTTAATTCCCAAAGCAAGTGGAAGGCTCACTCTAAACCTACATCCAGATAATGTTCATCAATGATTTCTTCTTGCATATTAACGAAGCTAGGAAACATACATGCTATTCTTTTGTTCTTTTTGAATTTCACTTTGCATGTTTGTTTAGAGAACCTTAAATAACCTTTAACTATGTCTTCTAGGTGGAGCACCATGTTAGAGGTGAAAGGCTAGAGGCATATATTCCAAGAGTTTGTCCTGAAAACATTGAGTGTTTTCCTTCCCTGAATCTAGTTAGATTTATACTCTTTTGCATTTGGCTCAACTCATTGATAAATGGATATTTGACTATGTTTTTACATCCATGTTTGATGTATTTTGCTTGGTATTTTATACTTTTATCCTATATTTGGTACTTAATTCACTCCAAGTACTTTCATAGATTATAATTTTCTTTACGGACTTAAAGAAGAATAATTTGGACAAAAATATGGCATAAAGTGAAGATTTGTCGCACAAAAGTTATGCATAGTTTTTAACATAGATGGAGAGTCCAAACCTAAATGTCATCTTTAGAGAATAATTAAGTTGTTCGAATTCATTTGGACCAGTAACCGTTTGTTCAAAATAAAACTTATTTCTCCAGAATTGGCAGCCTGACCATTGGAGCGTTACATGGACATATTTGAGGCTTTTAAGATCTAGATGAGGTGATTCAAAAACTCAAATTCAATACAATATCCTGGGCCATAATTTCTATGCACAACTCAAGGCCTAAAAGTGTTGTTTTGAGGGGCTAAAAATGCTGAGAGTCAGATATGAAGTATATCTTGGCCCGGACTGATCTTCCCTTGGTTTTTTGCCCATAACTTTAGCTACAAGGCTTTGTTTTAAGCAAAAAAGGATTCGTTGGAAAGCTAAGAAGGAGATACAATTTTTATGAAGACATAGTGGCCTAAATATGAATATATAAAGGCAAAAACCTGAAGGAATGCGAGGCTATGCATCTGTCAGTGTGCTTTTACGATTTTTAGAGTTTTTGGACATATATGGACGTGTAATAGACCCTGTAAGTAAAATAACCCTATTTTTCAATATAAAAAGACATTTTTGGTGGCTAAAGAAGGGAGGAGACTTTAGGAGGCGATTTCTAGACGTGGACAAAATGGACAATTTTGGTCTAAAGAAGCAGAAAATACGAAGAAATCATCAAAAGATCCATCGAAATATAAGATCAAACCTCTACATCACAAGAATACTCGGTATAAGACAATCAAGGAGATTTAAAATTATGAAACAGTTGTTTTCTATTTATTTTTCTTTCATTGTATGTTTGATTTCATGTTATATTATGTATAACTAAATTTCCAGTTAGTATTTAGGTTAGATGAACCCTATTTTGATACCTTAACATGTGTTGATTTTTCTATTAATGCAATTGATTGATTGATATTTTACGATCCAATTACTTGTTTTATTTATGTTCTAGTGTTCTGAAACATTAGACCATAATATGAGTTCATACATAGTAATTGAGAAATTCTAGGTTTGAATAGATCTATGGTAATTAGAAAGAGTTGACTGCAACCTTAGAGATAGGTTGACATAAATCTTCCAGATTAGGGACAAACCTAGTAAAGGGATTCATAAAATAGTAACGCAATTCTATAAGATTTAACCTAAGTAATTCGATTAGAAATCTTAGGATTAGTTGTTAGTAGACTCAAGGTTAGCCACTAACATACAATAGGAGTCTCCCCAGCCCAATAAATCATTAAAACAATTTTTTGATAAAAGGTCAATCTGTTAAGGGTTTAGGGCGACTCGAAACCTTAGTAGTAATTATTCGATATCAATAATTTCGTAGTGCTTCCTGAATTCGCTGTTCAATTTCACTTCCTGTTTTATTTTAATTACCTTAGTTTTAGTTTCTTCTCATTAAAAATCCAAAATCAATCCCTAAGCTAGATAATAGGTGAAGGGTAAGTACTAGTACTCATAGTCTATGTAGGATTTACTTGTACTTGTCGGTACTAGCTACAGTTACGCCATGTACTTACGATTATTACAATAAGTTTTATCTATATTAACTGATTTTCCCAACAATCTGTGTAGTAACCTATGTAATCTAGTTCTAACTAAGATTTTTATCCTTAAATAAGATAGGTAGATATTATCCATTATTGCATTTATAAGACTCCAATTATTCGATCAGAAAAGTGCTTTAAAACCATCATGAAACTTAGTTTTGAACCAAGGCCAAACTTAATTCCTAAGTTTGAATATAGTTTGCATTGTCCATGGGAAATCTTTTTTAACTTTACAAGACATTCATCTAATCTATAAAGATTCCTTATCTATGAGCAGTCTCTAAATACGTTTAATAAAATTTTATTTGTAAGCTTTAAGGGAGTGATCCAAGTCCATTTTCTCTTTTAAGAAGACAAATAACTTTTCAAGCCACTTTGGTTATATATGAAGAATTAAATAAAGTTGCCCATAGAAAACTCCAAAGACACTTCTTCATAGTCTTGATTAATGAAGTAGGAAGGGTAATGAAGAGAATTTACTATTTGATTAATGAGTTAAAGCCTACTCGAAAATGAGAGTGACTTATTACACTAATTATCAATCCTTTTTTAACCTTTGTAATCAAAGGAAAAAAACTATAAATGTAGGACTTTAATGGGATATTGGAATTTCCAAGTAGGTAAATGGAGATTGTTTCTCCTTTGAGCTAGAAACTAAAAATAAGCAATTTAATAAATGAGAAGTGGAAGTTAAAATAAAAAAGCAACTTTTTTATTTATTCATAGGCCATGTATGTTCCTAAATATCTCTAAAGAATTAGTTAGAGCGTATAGTGAATGGCCATCTGCCCTCAAAAATAGAAGCAAATCAACTGCAAATGCTAGACTATGAATGCCATCCCTTTTACATTTTTATGATATTTAAAATTATGCTAAAGGCTAATAGAATGTAAACGTCCTAATGATGAAGGATTATGAATCTTTGGAGTAAAAATGCATATGTCTTACTAAACTCACCCTGGGTGAAGAAGCATATGATAACATTGGTAATGCCGTCATTGGTCAAGTGTCATGATTTTTGGATAAAAAATCCATTATGCTATCAAGACCTAGGGTTTTATTAGGTTCAATATTAAAAAGCTTTTGTTTTAACATCACTTCTAGTGAAGGGAAGAACTAGAGATAATGAATTATGCTATGGCAATTTGTCTATAATGAAGGAGTTAAGGAGAGATGTAGAAGAAGCTGAATCGTCCTTGGTATCTAAGGAACTAGTGAAGTAATCAAAGTCTACCTCTAAATATCCTCTTAGGAGAAGAATCTTGTACCATCTTCCAATCGTAGGGAATAAATTCTATTATAATTCTTCATAGCCTGAATATATTTGTGAAAAAAATGCTTTATCACTATTTCTATCCCTTAGCCATTATATTCTTAATCTTTGCTTTAGTAGAGAGAATTTGGCCTCCACTGCCTTAGTATAAGTAAATAGATCTTCTTTCTCCTTACTTTTAAGAATCTTATTATAGGGATAAATATATAACCACTATTGTACACTTTGGACTTTGTCAAAAAAGTCTTTCACTAAGGCATTAATGTTTGTTAATATGGTCATATTTAGTAGCTTAAGTTTAATTTTCATTATTTTGAGCTTCTCCTTACAAATGAATGAAGGAGTGCCATGCACATTCACCTCAAATCCCCTCTTTATTGCCTCCTTAAACCCTTCATTCAAAACTAAGTATTTAATGAATTTAAAAGTATAATTATGTTTCATACCTAGTTCTAAGTTTTTGATGTAGATTGGTGAGTGTTTTGAAAAGCAAAGGTTACCAAAGATCGCCTTGTAATTAGGGAAATAGGAAAGCCAACTCGAGTTCCCCATGACCTTGTCTAGTTTTTTCCTTTGGAACCAAACATTTTGTTGTTTATTTCTCCAATTAAATAAAATACCTTCAATTTTCAAATAAGTTAGCTCAATGTTTAAAGCGCACTTAACCAGCTCATCTGATAGGTTTCTAGCATAAAAATTCCCTTCAACTTCCAGTAGGCTTAGTACACAGTTAAAGTATCTTATTGCTAGTTAAGTAGTTCAAACACCCTGATATATATATAGTAAAGGAAATTCATTTTCTAGATGATTTAGAGTAAGAGCCCTTGGCCTCCCTACCTAACTTCCTCCTAACAATTGGAGTGAACTCCTGACCACTAATCATTGTAGTAGAGGACCTATTTTCACTAGACTTCATCTGGTCCATAAGTTTAGGGACTATATATGTGTGTGTGTGTGTGTGTGTGTATATATATATATATATATATATATTTGGAGGGCTATTAATCCTTTTGACACTCTAGTAAAGGAAATTCATTTTCTAGATGATTTAGAGCAAGAGCCCTTGGCCTCTCTACCTAACTTCCTCCTAACAATTGGAGTGAATTCCTGACCACTAATCATTGTAGTAGAGGACCTATTTTCACTAGACTTCAACCGTTCCATAAGTTTAGGGGCTTAGGGCAAGCATATGCCATCATCCTCCTTTTTATGGCTTTAACAATTTTCTATAGGATTTAGCTTAATTGTATCTTACATACTTATCATTCACTACCAGAGACTAACAGTTGGATCTTGTGTACCAAATCTAACTCATAACTCTTATCTACCTCACTATTTGGGCCATGTTGTTCTATATTTTCACCTTTTGTTACTATTGAAGCAGTAGAAATATTTATTGCTTTAGCAAGCTCTTTATCATTGCTTACAAGTTCATTATATTCTCTATTCATAAATCTTCTATCTACAAGTTTTCATACCTTAACTAACTTGGAGAACTAAGGTCTCCACTAATATGATACAAATATGAAGTCTTATACATATCTCCATTCTTATTTAGTCTTATGATTGGGATTAATTTAGTGAGGGATTGACTTAATTCCACTAATATATATATTATAACTTATTCTCTTAAGTGTGGTTGTGGCTTCATCCATGACTATTGGTTTGCCAATATAGCTCATAATGTAGCTCGAACTTTTAGTGGTCTAATACTCTAAAGAAACATTATGTAAATTGATCTAGCGAGATATCTCCTACTCTTAAAGTCCAAAGAAACTACACCTGATTGCCATTTTTTGAGGAGGATAGGTTTGCCCTTAAATTGCTATAGCTTATTATCTACAATCCTTTGAGTTTAATGTCGTATGTTGAAATTGAAGATAAAGTGATCATCCTTCAAAATTAGAACCTCTTGCAAACCGTAAGAATTCTAGCTCTTATATGCCAAAGTTTGTAGAGGAGAATAAGCAAGTGTTTTCTTTAGAAACCAATAAGAGAAGATTTCCATTTAACCACTCCCACATGTAATACATTCAATGGAGCTATAATAAACTAACCCTTAATTGAAGATGAGGAAAATTATAAGGAAGTGGCTTTAGTATAATCACTTAGAATGTGACTCCAAGTTCTTCCTAAAGGAGCTTTAAAAGGGCCAAACTCCTTAAATGTAGAAGGATTTTTGTTGTTGTCTTTTTCTAGGTGCTAGAGAGGGGATGAGTAATGCTAGAGTAGAGGGGTGGAAAGGAAGTGGAGTCTTGAAGAGGAAGGAGGTTCTAGTTGGTGTTGGGAGACATTTCTAAAATTAGCAAAACAAAAGAGAAAAAATTTAAAATATTGTTAATAAATCGGTAAGAAGAAAGGGGGGAAGAAAATCGAAGGGTTCTAGATCTAAGAATCAAGGTTGATGTGTCCAAAGTTATAGAGAAGCTAAAAGTGAATATAAAGAGTAAGAAAAAATCATAATAAGGGAATAGAAAAATTTTCGGAAAAGGAAAGAGGATATTTGAACTAATTAGAGAGGAGAAACCACTTGTGAGAAAAGGGAATAGTGCAGGAAGAAATAGCTAAAAAGTAAGAAGATTATTAGAGAATAAGGATGACATGGTAAATTGGAGGAAACAAAAAAAATGGATGGGAGGAAAAAATAGCAATGACGATAATAGAGAGAAGATGGAGAAAACATCATGTTAAAAGTTGAAATCTCTTAAATTATATAATATTATAGGTTTCATAAACCCAAATAACATTCTTATGAGTAAGTTATGAACTAGTCTTAGGATTTTCATATTTTGGAATTTTAAATTGTTTAAATCTTTTAGATTTCACGTGTAAGTAACAACTCAGACTACTCTCTCACAGATATTGTTTCAGTTTTGCTTTTCCCACACCAGGGAAGACGCGTCTTAAGGGGAGAGGTATCCATACCATTATAAGGCATACTTCATTCTCCTCTCCAACCGATGTGTGATCTCACACTCTCTACCCGTCTTAGGGCCCAGCCTAGCTGGCACAACAGTTTGGATACTGATTTTGATACCATTTGTAACAGTTCAAATCACCTACCCACAGATATTGTCCACTTTGGGCTCCAAGCCCTTCGCGGTTTTGCTTTTCCCACCCTTGGGAAAACGCATCTATAGTGAAGAGGTATCCATACCCTTATAAGGCATACTTCGTTCCTCTCTCCAGCCAATGTGGGATCTCATCATCCACTCCCCTTAGGGCCTAGCCTCTTAGCTGGCACATCGAGTCGGGAACCGACTCTGATACCACTTGTAACAGCCCAGACTACCCGTCTATAGATATTGTCCACTTTGAGCTTTAAACCCCTTATAGTTTTGCTCTTCCCACACCAGTGATGACGTGTCTTAGGGAGAGAGGTATCTATACCCTTATAAGACATACTTCGTTCCTCTCCAATTGATGTGGGATCTCACACTCTTTACCCTCCTTAGGGCCCAGCCCTCTTTAGGGCCCAGGCTAGCTGGCATAACGGTTCGGGTACCAGCTTTGATACCATTTGTAACAGACCGGACAACCCTCCCACAGATATTGTCCACTTTAGGCTCTAAGCTCCTCATGGTTTTTTCCCTTCCCACACTAGGGAAGACGCGTCTTCCCAATGGTGGGAAAACCAAAACCGTGAGGGGTTTAGAGCCTAAAGTGGACAATATCTGTGGGCGGGTGGTCTAGGCTGTTACATCATATGTGGCTTAGTGTTTTTTAGTTTCTTAAACTTAAGATGAGTGAGCTTTTAACCCAAATTAAGGTTTTAATTCCTCTAATGGTACTATCAGAAAATCAAGGTGAGATTCGATCCCACATGCAACAAAATAATGATGAAACTTTTTTTATATGATTTTTCAAAATCCAAGATCACTTTAAAATTCTATAATATGATTAAAACATAAAATAAAATAAAGTGTGAATCATAATTTTTACCTTATTGTGAAGCATCAGCCTTTTCTTCTCATATCTCTCGAATTGTTTTTAAAACTGACTTATTTTAATTACCGTATTCTAATGTTATGGATCTTGTAACGAGTCGGCCAAAAATGGTACAATATTTAGCAATACTATACCAGCTAATGGTATTGAATTATACTATCATTTTTTACTGGTACTGACCAGTATCGATCGGTATTTAAAATACTAACCAAATATTGGTTAGTTTCACAAAAACCAAAAAATATGAAGACTAAAATATAAAAAGAAAAACCATAGTTTTCTTCCACTTCCCCGCTTACTTAATGTTAATCTCTCACCTTCGTCCCTCCAGCTCTACTCTCCTCTAGTCTGTCACCTTGTCGTTCCTTTGTGCTGTTGTCACTATACCCAATCATCGTTGTCACTGCTAATCTCTAACTTGTTATTGCCCTGAGTCCCAATTCCCATCGTAAGTTGTAGCCTGTCATAGTCTTGAGTCTCCCAACACTCATCATAAACGTAACAATCTTGATCATTGTCTTACATCGTATGCATCCCTTGCCCCATCACAGATGTCCTCCTGACTCCACCTCTTGTTCTCCACCATTGCATCATATCAGCATCTATTATGGCCTTATGTTGTGTTGTGTTATAAAATTCTAGTGTTGTGCTCTTATGCTTGTGATAAAGATAAAGCCAAGGTTGCATTTTGTAGGAAAAAATCCTCCAGAACTGTGTTTGATAATTGATAAATTAATAATGTGATTGCTTGTGTTATGGTCGTGGAACTGTGGTATGTGGCTTGTGGCTTGTGAATTATGATTGTGGAAGTTTGAACTTGTTTCTTTGATAAAAATTAACAGAGTGTTGTTTTGATATTGGAATTGGTTGTGTTTCTATTATAATTGGAAACTGGAATTTTGAATTGGATTATGACTTTGCGATTATTCATTTGGCGTCTGAAATTTGGAATTTGATTATGAATTTGAGGTTGTCCTTATCTAAAATTTGAGATTAAGATACATTGAAATTTGATTAAAAGAATTACCAAAAAAATTTTGATTAAAAGGTTAGTCTTTATTATAAATTAGGTTATATATTATAAATTGAAGTTTGAAATCATCAAAATGAATTAGTTAATTTATGGTTGAATTATATGATTAGTAATTATATAAACTAAGTTATACGATTAGTAATTATATTTAATCAACTAATCAATAATCATACAAAATAAGTTATTGTTAAGAGTTTATGGTTGAATCATATAATTATACGAAATAGGTTATAGTTGTAAGTTTATGTTTAAATTATGTAATCACACAAAATGAGTTGTAACTTTATGGTTTAATTACGTGATTTCATAAGTTGAATTATATATACGAGTTTATAGTTAAATTATGTAATAACACAAAATGAGTTATAGTTGTGACTTGTGAGTTTTTGATTGAATTATATAATCATACAAAATAGTGTATAATTGTGAGTTTATTTTGAATTATATAATTACACAAAATAGTTTATAGTTGTGACCTTATGTTTGAATGATGTAATAACACAAAATGAGTTATAGTTATGAAAGTGCAGTAATCAATATATATATATATATGCTGTTTGGGAAAAAGAAATATGAGTTATTGAGAAACTATTATTAATCTATTTCTTTATTTTTTTACACAACTTTATTTTGATATAAAGTTAGTAAATTAATTTTGATGTATGTCTTCATTTATTTTTATAGGTAAATGAAAGGAAGTTTAAGTATTCCTGATAATTCAACCACTTTAGAAAGATTTAGTAATCTAGCTTAGGCTTATGCTGGATTGATTCTTGGAATTAAAAACCATACCATTTGTTTGTATTATAATAAGCAATTGAAAAGTGAAGAAATCACCAAATTAAAGAAGCATTTAGCTTTGGGGGTCAAAAGTGATGTGGAGCCTTGTGAAAAGTGAGATATGATGTGAAATAACAAATGGAGACTTTGCTTGAAGAGTATCAGCACAAGAATGATAGAAGGCAAATATTCAACTACGAAATTGATAGTGGAATTTCTTTTGTTAATGGTCAAGATGATAGTGGAGATATTGAAGGTGGTAGTATTCCTATCCAATAAGAAAGGAATGATGCACCTGATATTAGGAAAAGAAGAAGACAGATGTCTAATTTTGTTGCACCACGCACAACTTTTAGAGCTCAACCTTCAATTTATAGTGCCTTACATTCTAAAGAAGTAGCTCATAATGTAGACATGGTGATACAAAAAGCCACGGCAATGGAGATCAAGGTTCCATTTGCCAAGACAAGCTTACTTTGCTAAGTGGTCCAATTACAACGCAACAAGCTTCAAGGCTTAAACAAGCGATGCAAGATTTTGTTCAAGCCCAAATCACAAGTCAAGTACATGAGGAGGTCGAAACATCCATAGAGGAACACCAAAGCACGCCCAAGCTTGTGACTTTATTATAGGAGGCGTTAGAAGAGGCTAGCACTTAGCCATTTATGCTCATTTTTGATAATTTGGTCTTCTTATTTATTATCTCTTATTTTAGGCCCAAGGACTAGTTTATGGGTTGTTCTTTTAGTTGGTAGCATGTGCATTGTTTGTTTGGGTTATTTTGAGACTTATTTGTTTTAATGTGTTTAGCCCATTCCTAAAAAGACTTGAGTTAGATTATGTTCAATGGGCTAGATACTCCTAGATTTGTTAGGATTAGCCTAGTTTTCATTAAATGGGCTTGCAAACCCATTCCTATTAGGGTTAGGACTTGGTCAAGGGTATGTATACCTTATTATATCCTTGTAACCCTAGATTTGGATGATGAATAAAAAAAATTTAGAATTGAGTTCTTCAAGTGAGGCACGAATGTCTTCATGGTTACTTCAAGAAATCGATTTGCATCAATGAGTAAGTACTTGCAACGTAAATTGATTTCTGATTTCTTTTAGATTGGGTCTTAAACTTATGATTTGGTGTTTGATTTAGCATGTTCTTATAATAGAAAGATTAGGGTTTTGATTCAATAGGATTAGGGGGTTTCAAGAGCCCTGTTTTCTTAAGGTTTCCATATCATCTTGGCAATGGCTAAATGGTGGTATGATTCAAGTATATCATTCAATGTTGTTTAGTCTTATTATTATTAACCTATGGTAGATACTACTGCATCTTACAGTCTAAGATACAAAGTTCTTTCAATTGATGACTACAGAGGTAAACTTCTAAATAGTTTTGTTTATTACATAAAAAAAATATTTGGACGAAAGAAGAACGATTTAGGCTTATGGGTGTTCAATCATGTGAGATGGTTGGACAAATAGAAGACAGAAACCTATTATTAATTTATTGGTTTATTCTATAAAGGGGATAATGTTTTTGAAGTATATTGAAGCATTTGGCCTTGGTAAGAATGTTGATACTTGATTTTAGATATTTGATGAAGTTGTGAATGAAGTTGGGTTAAAAAATATTATTCAGTTCATTACTGACAATGATTCTGCTTATAAAGAAGCTGGAAGAAGATTGTAAGGCAAATATAATTCTTTTTATTGGACTCCTTGTGTTGCACATTATATTGAGTATATGTGGGAAAATATAAGAGATGCTAGATATTTTCCTATTATTTATGAGACCATACAGAAAGCAAATAAGATGACCAAGTTCATTTATAATTGTGTATGGATCCTGAATTTAATAAGAAAGGATTTCACAAATGGTAGGAATTTGTGTCATCCTGCTATTATAAGATATGCAACTAATTTATTTTTACTTCAGTAATAAGGAGTTGAAGAAAATGTCTATAAGTAAAAAGTGAGATACATCTTAACATCCCAGGTCTAATGCTAGATTGGAGATTTTTAGAATTATACTTGATGGTCAAAAATTTTGGTCCCAATATCAATTTTTCTTCAAATTTTTAATGACCGAGTTTGATAGATGAGAGTAACTTGGAAGATAATCTTGAATGAGAAAGTATTGACATATCATTTGATGCAATGAATTTGAATGACTTGGAAGATTATTTCAAATTTCTATTTTTATTATTTTTGAAGACATGTTTGGCATAAAATTATAAGTTATATAGCACAATATATTGAGGGATTATTTTGTAATTTTAAAAATTACCCAAAATGGTACCCGATATTGACTTGTACTGGTACAGTATCATACTAGAATCAAACTAGTACCGGTACCGGTACAATATTCATAATATTACCATAGTCAGATCTAACCTCTAATATAATTCATAAAACATGTTAATTGAAATAAAATTCTAATTTCAATTAAATTATAATTACTTTAATTCTAATTAAACATTAATTCGTTTCAAATAAGATCCAATATCTCAAATTAGTCCTTATTTATTAAATATCTTATATTTAATCATAAAATTTCTTGAACTTTATAATCAAGGTCAACTTTTTTAAAACACTCTTTCTCTCTTCAACTTGTTTTTTGTGTGTGACCTAGTATATTCCTAAATATATTGGAAATAAATATAAATTATAATCTTAAATCATATTTATAATTAGATAAAACCCATCTAATTCATCTTTAATTCTCTAATTAAAAATTTTATATCCATAAATAAAGATTGATATCTCAACCACCTAAATATTTAGGAATGTCAAATGATTTTGACTAACCTTTCCACATATATTTTTTCATACAATTCAAGTATTTCATCACACAATATTCTAATTAAACAAAAGGCATGAAAGTAATGTCTATCTATTTATAGTCTAATCATGTTAATTTTTTCACTGGTAGTAATTGATTTTATTAATGAAATTTAAAAACTATGATTCTATTAAAAACATTTCAAAACTATTCTCGAAGTGTCATTGCATCTTTGCCGAAGATTTTCTAAATTAATATTAACCTAGGTTATTGGAACATTCTTCCTAATCACTTTAGGGTGATGAATCATATATTAATCACTCAACTATCTCTATATAGTTTATACTATATTCATTGACTACCAACTGAGCTATCTTTGACTAAAATATGTCATAAGTAGTATCAAAATATAGCAATCCCTATATACTTTGGAGATATCATATTAAAGGATTACTTACATAATCCTCACAATCAGAATTTTCATAGACAATAAGTAATGTTCTAAATGAAATTCTCATATGGTGTCAGTTCAATAAAATTGTTCTCTAACAAGAACCCACATGTTTGTTTACATATCTTTACAATTTAGTTTATACGATTGACTACTTCCTTTATAATGAAGACATGTTAGTCTTTTTATGCTCTATTAATATCCACTTTAAGCAGACCATCGAATAGAAACAATTTAGGAATGTTACGTAAATATAATATGAATATTATAATTATGATTTCATCATAATTTTATTTACAATGTACTTTATTCTCGTGAACTTTGCCATGCACATTTGAATATAAAAGATAAAAGAATGTCTTTAAATAATTATATCATTAAATTACAACTAATCAATTGGTTGTAGTGCATAAACTAAAATTTTCATCTTTAGTTTTGTGACTACAACTTTTGTTTGATTAAGCAATTATAGTTCAACTTGTATAAGTGATTCTTCGACTTGAGGTCTACAAAGTTATCCTGTATAGGAATTACTATGTTTTGATACTACTTATGGCTTATTCTAATCATAGGTCATTTAATCGGTAGTCATTTGATGTAGCATGAACTAAATGGAGGAAGTTGGGTGATTAAAATATGATTCATCACCCTCAAGTAATTAGGGATAATGTTCCATTGTTCTCGATTATTATTGATTCAGGAAATCCTTAGCTAAGATAAAATGATGCT
This sequence comes from Erythroxylum acuminatum, assembly GCA_026284645.1. Lineage (NCBI taxonomy): Eukaryota > Viridiplantae > Streptophyta > Magnoliopsida > Malpighiales > Erythroxylaceae > Erythroxylum > Erythroxylum acuminatum. The sequence continues at coordinate 4,457 of JANKOD010019710.1, read as the reverse complement.
TTGTAAATAGTTTACAAATGTCATTAATTGAATTAATAGTTAATGTCGTAGAACTAATATGATTGGACTAAAAAAGAGTAAATATTAATTACATGCCTGTCTAATCAGAGCATTATATGATGAAAGAATTGAATTATACAGAAAAATTATATACAGGAAGATTAGTCAAAACCATATTGACATTCCTAAATTTTGGGAGATCATGATGCATTGTTAAACACCAATATTGATCTGTTATTATAAATTATTTAATTGAAGAATTAAAGATAAATTAAAAGAAGTTTTAATTTATCTAATTCTAATTATGAATTATAATTATAATTTATGTCAATATATATGAAAACGTAATGGGTCACACATAAAGAACAAGTTATAGAGAGCAAAGTTATTTTAATCAAGTTGGACTTGATTGTGAAGTTTGAGAACTTTTGTCTTTAGTCCTCAAAATTAGGCAGATTCACATCATGCAAGCATCATAGAAGTTTTGGGTTTTAACTCAATTTCATGGGTATCTGAAAAAATTTGTTTCATGATTTGTATAGGAGTTGATGAGTAATTTCATCAAGGAAAAAAAAGATGTAGAATTTTATTTATTATATATTAAGGCCATAAATAGTGTATTAATTAAATTTGGTGTATAAGATGACTTCTTTGTGAAACTTTTTTTAAAGGAATTATTTCGACACCAATCATGGGTCTTATAGTCCTTCCTAGATATTATTCAAAGTCAAATTACAATTGTAATAATTCATATATATTATTTCACTGTAGTTTCTTTCAAAATTTCAATTGTCTACTCATTCTTTTTCATTATCAAAATTAGTTCTGTTTATTATTCTTAGAGTGTATTTTATCCAATGTTATGAATATTGTATCAAATTTGATATTAAATTTAATTTTGATACAGTACAGTCCCGATACTAGTCAATATCATATAATGTTTAGGATATTTTTTAAAATTACAATGTAGTCTCTAAATTTTATAAAATTACAAAACAATCCTTCAATATATTATAATATATATTCAATTTTATCTCAAAAACTCATAATAATATAAGTTTGATATAACAATTTTATTTTTATTAATATTATTTTCATATGTTTCTCATAAATTAAGATAAAAAGATCATTTGACTATTATATAAATATAAAATTAAGAATAATATAAAGTAAAAATAGGCATTTATAATAAGTGAATTTAATTTCAAATATTATTTTTACATATTTCGAAAGTTATAATAATATTTTACATGTATCATAAAAAGTAAATAGAATGTAAATATGAAATGTATAAATTTAAAAAATTATTCAATATATTTAAATTATCTTAAAATAGCATATTTAATTATATAATCTATAATCACTTTGTATAAGTCTAACTACTTAAAAATTATTTAATACATTTTTATTTGTATCTTTACTATATATAAAATAAACTGTAGATAATTTTATCGTATTTCTTTTTATGAATAGATAATAATTATTTTGTATATGAGAAATTTTAAATTTTTAAATTTAGTTCTACAATTTTTTAAAATTAAAATTTTGACCGGTATTTTAATTATCAGCTGGTATCTACCGAAAGAACTGATACTGATATTTGGACAATACAACTGATATCAACCAGTACCAACCGATATGGTAAAATATTCAAACTCATGATTCTATCATTGGTTTGTTATAATCCAAAACCTAATTTAGGTATACTTCACCATTTCAGAAGTTATTTTCTTAAATTAAATAACAGTCATGGCACTAAATGTAATGAAGATCATTAACCTATTTTTTTCTAGTATGATGCTAGAGTAGATTTAGGTACAATTGAGGTATTAGCTTAAACAATTAAATTAGGGACTTTTAACCCTGACAATCTAAGTCAACCCCTTTGCCTTACTACGTCAAAAGGACGAAGGCGTCTTAAAAGTTGGACATAGCCATTTCTAATGTACATTGTTTGGACATAACTGCAAATAAATCTCAACCAATAAGTTGGTCACTATGGTATGAAAATGTTAAGTATACAAATATATGCTTAACATAGCAACAGTTTTCAATTATCAGAACGCAGAGGAGATCAGGAAAATTTGGAACTGAAAATAAACATTTCAACTATCTGATATCTAACAATACCCACCTGATGTGACCATTTGTTAAATGTTGACATCGTTTACGTGACTGGTGCATCATATTCTTAGCAGAACAGAGCTTTTCACCGTAGAGATTTATGGAAGTGCGTATATCCCGTAATGATTCTTTTCAATTTTTGATTGCTTTTGTCATCTTTTCATCGTTAGATTTATGGAAGTGCATATATACCCCACAATGGGTTTTTTCAATTTTAGTCGTACGTCCACGTTTAGTTTAATGATTAAAGTTACAATTTAAACATAAACATTTATAACAAAATATAAAACGCTTTTAAAATGTCCGAGCATTCAAATTAAACTTTAATATTTTTAAAATATTCAGAACATATAATAAGTGAATAAAAAATTTAACAAGGTTAATTTTCTATTAGTTAAATACAATATTAATATTAACAAGATATTTTTATATAAAATAATAGGTTTCTCGTAAAAAAGTGAGTTTTATTGATATATGACGAGAGACGTATTATTTCAAATATATAACAATGAGTCTCACTGTTACATAATAAATAGGATTTACTGTCTGAAATATGTAACTATGAGTCTTACTTTCATGTGATAGTAAGATTTACTTTTTGACTAATTAAAAAAACTAATTATATGATAGTAAGATTTATTTTTTATTTTAAAATATAAAAATAATATTATATTAATATTAATATGACATTTAACTCACGAGTCGATCTGTTAAATTTTTCTTCAACTTAAATTCTGTTTTGAATATTTTAAAAATGTTATAATTCAACTTAAACACTTCAAAACATCACAGTTCAAGCTATATTCTACTGCGGATGTTAGATATTCAAAATACAATTTTAGTCATTAGACTCTCATTTTTGCAATCTTCGTTAAACAAACTTTCAACAACTAGTATGAAGTTAATTCCATGAACCATTTGCTTGGAAGAGAATCTTCATATCCTTTAAAAAAAGGGCGACATCATTTTGACGAAAAGCTCTCACGGCTCTGGGCTAGAAATGACTTCACCTTCATCTTCATGTAATAGCGGGTCTCGTATGAGCTTAAAGAGTCAAAATTTTTAGGCATTGTCAAGTCCACCAACCCTCTAGTGATTGGCTTGAAAGTTCAGACAGGAAGATATGGTTGATGAAATTGTCTTCCGTAAGTTTCCAATATATATATATATATATAGTTGCATTGGCGAAAACAAGGGAGAAAAGGGACAAAAGAAAACAAGAATCTCACCAGAGCTCTGAAGGGTCTCATAAAGCTCGACCAAAAAACCATTATTCAATGCATGTGCATGGTTTGGCTGTACGTACGGTTCAGACTTAATATTGACGTTTGGGGCTCATCGGAAGTACGTAAGACCAATTATGTGAATATTGGATGGAACTTACCGGTTCGATGAGGGTAAATATGAATTAGATTAATTTTTAGTTCGATTTTTACTTTTTATCCTTATTTGTAAAAATTGGTTGGTTAAATGATAAAATGGTCAGTTTTTTCTGAACCATGAATAATCAAAAATAAAGATTTCACTGCATGTTTCGTTTGCTCCAACCGACTCAACAGTGCTTCTGGTGTATGACAAAGTGATTGGACCTTCGTCGGAAGAAAAATGCTTCATCTGCGTTGAATAAAGAAAATATCCTAAACTTTGATGCCTAACTTTCACGCTCACCACCCAACTTTCACGCTCATCACCCAATAATATTCCTCATTTTCAAGGGCACCGCCTAACTTTCACCTTCACGACCCAACAGGGCCGGCCTGGATAAGAATAGGATGAGCACCTGGTCAAACCTCATCTTTATAAATAAAAAAATAAAATTTTTATTTTTATATAAAATAAAATAAAATAAGATAGAAATTATTTTTGACTTCATAAAAAATAATAAAAAGGTTCATATTTTATTTATTTTATTTTTATAAGAATTTAAAAATAGATAAAAATAAAAAAAATTATTTTACCCAAAACTTATAAAATATTAAGAATAACCTAACACCAATGTCTGGAATTCCGTTCCGTTCCGACCGGTACGTACCGGTCGAAATTCGGAATGAAACAAGCCTCATCGGTACCGGCCAAAAATACCGGTCGGTACCGGCTCCGGAAAATACCGGCCGGTACCGTAAAACTTAAAAATCCTAGGGACCTAATTGCAACTGAAGCCACTGGAGACGCAACTGAAGCCACCGGAGACGGGTCGACGCTCTGACCCGTGACATAACCCGAAGAACCCAAAGACCCCGACGTTGGTTTATGAATTTTGTTTCTGATTTTGAAAATTTCATGCTTAATTCAATTTATTGTTGTGTTTGGAATGGATAGTTGGATCTTGGATG
>JANKOD010019642.1:0-22743 GCA_026284645.1 Erythroxylum acuminatum | reverse complement strand
TATGTGAATTGTGTATGAGGTGATGATTTGAGTTGATGAACCTTGATTATGCATTGTGGTTAGGTGTATATATATATATATATATATAAGTGAGATATGATGGAAAGGAAATATAGGATTTGTGGTGAATGATAAGATGTTATTGACTAGGAGGAGCCATATGAATTGAGGTTGAGTGTTGGATGAATTCCAAATGGGAAGTTAAATTTTTTTGAATGATGTGGTAGTAAAGAAAGTGAAGTTGGGTTAAATTGTAAGTTTTGCATGAGGATAAAATGTGTACGCTGACTTCCAAAGAAAAACTGTACCGATCTAGATGGAATTAGCTAGAGTTTCCCTCAGGAAAGTTGTAGTTTGTCTTTATATCTTTCCAATGCTATAAAGTATACAATTTTTGGATGTCGGAATTGAGAGATATGGTCATTTTAAGTTAGGATGTCGTATAGGAGGTTTCACCAGAAAGTTGCACTTACACGGCCTGTCCAAGTTAGTTCATTTGGTCCATGTTTTGACCTTTTAAACGACAGAATTTCCTTTTGTGGACTTCAGGAAAGTTGTAGCCTTAGAAGGCTTCTTTCAGACCATTTAAAAATGAAGTCGATCCGACTTCTGTAGTGAGAGTTATAGCATTTGCACTAGGACATGTACAATGTGAGTTTGGATACAAACAGGTTGAGTTCGTTTAGTCATAATTTCTCCGTCCGACCTCCAATTAAGGTGATTCTTAAGGCGTTAGATTTATAACACAGTGTTCTACCTTCCCACAAAAATTTATAGCCATTGGTTTCTGATTCAAAAAGATTGAGTGGAAGGATGTGAGGGGTCGATTGGGAGAGCATGTTGGGGCATGATTATATTTTGGTTTATGAAGCATATCTTCATCTATAGAACTCTAAATTGAGGTTTCCTAAATTTATGCTAGGAAGTTATAAGAAATGAGTTTGATTATGGTGAGTGATTTGTATAGCCATGCCATTAAATAAATTGTGAGGAAATTTTTGGGATGTTATGCGAATGAAGATGAATATAGATGATGGCTAATGAGGGTTAAATGGATTACCCCTTCAAGGTAATAGGCACGCTCAATAAACTAGGGTCTAAGAGCTGCATTTTTGAAGAAGTTTTCTGATTTTCAATCACATCATAAGTGTTGCATCTATTGTTTATAAATGATTTGTGAAATCTGCTATATGTTTGCTTCATGATTTGTGTGATAATTTATGAAAAGCTATTTTGAAAGTGATATCTTTGAAAAGATGCATGTTTATGAAATCATGCTTTCAAGACTGGTTTTCAAGATATACGTCAAGTATATAAAAAGCAAGTTTTCAACAAAAGTGCCTTTTTGGGCAACAAGTTTACAAGTTATGAAATATGTTTTATGTGAGTTTGTGGTGGTCCCCTAAGTTAAGTCACGTGCACGTTGACCAAGTTAAAGGCTTCTCCCGCCTACCCGCTAGTGGCATAGAGCTCCTTCATGGACCCCCTTAAGTTCACAGCTACGCAAGACCATTATGTGGAAATGCGTAGTGCGTTCTGTTTTGGATCCACCCGAACCAATTTAATGTGCTGATGTGCTCATGACAAGTTTGCCAAGATTGATGCATACATGGTTTGTGCTATTTTGAACTGTTTGACAAATTGAGATTTTCATGAAATAAGTGCTTTATGATTATTAAGTGTGAAATTACTATGGTTTTGAAATTGTACCATGGCAATGAGTTTTTAAAATAGTTTTTGCTTGTTTTTCAATTATAAACTTGTTACCCACGAGTTTTTAAGCTCACCCTCCTTCTTCCCCATCTTCAGGTGTTGAGTAAGAGACCAAGTGACTAAGATTCAAGGCACCACTCCAAGTTACATATCTTTGTATTTTAAGATAGATTTTGTAACCATGGGGTTTTAGTTGCGTTGCAAGTATTATTAGTTCATGTGTCTCATGTACTTTGGGATGTTGAGGCATTGATGTATTGTGGTTTGAAATGTCATTTTAGTTGTGTATGGAACGCTTATCTTCTGATGTTAATGAATTATATATGGATGATGTTGAGCAGAAATATAGATTTGCATTTGGATATGGTTGAATTGAAATTAAAGTACTTGAGGAAGTTACTGATTTGAGATGATAAATCTTAAGTGCGAAGTATTGTTATGTATTTATACGCTTTATGGTTCAAGGGTTGGGCTCCGAAATCGGGGTCCAACATGTTTGGTATCAGAGAAAAAAAAAGATTTCAGGGAACCACGCTCAAGTATAATGGTAGTTTGTTAAGAGGTTGGGTTTCGGAAACGAGACCCAACATAGGTGGTATCAAAGCAAGAAAAAGATATGATTCATTTCTAATAAGTGGTTGGGTTCCGGAAACGGAACCAAACAGAAATCATACCTGATTTGCATTTCATGTTGAAATCTGTTGACAAATTCTTTACCATGTCAAATATGAGTTGTCCAACCATCTAGCCTGTAACGGTACCTACAAAGTAATTTCTCAAGACTTTTGAGAGGAAGAAAATAAATGCTAGCTTCTAAAAATTTTTCATATTAATAGAAAAATCGTTAGGATTTTTAAATTTTTATTAAAACTAAATTCTTTAATTATAATTAAAATCAAATTCTAATTATCACTATAAGAAAAATAGGTTTTAGCAATGGTAATTACCGACGGAGAATAAAGATTTTCTGTCAGAACAAAATTGGAGGGAAATTACCGACAGAAAGAGTCGTCGGAGAAATAACCGTAGGTAAATTTTAGTGACAGAAATAAGAAATTTGTTGGTAAATTTAGCGACGGAATGTTATATATTTGTCGGTAAGTTTAGCGACGGAATTTGTATTTCCGTCAATAAAATTAGAGAAACTTACCGACAGAGTTACAATATTTTGTTACTAAATTTGTGACAGATTCCTAATATTCCATTGGTGAATTTACCGACAATAAATTGCAAGTGCGTCACTAAATTTACCGATAGACATATAACATTATATCGCTAAATTTATTGACGGGAAACATTATATGTCACCAAATGTTTATCGATGGAATATTATAATTTTTCCAGGAAATATTGCTATGATAAATTTCAATCGACATTTCTCACTTCCTACCTAATTTTTCTGTTGATAATATTTTGATTTTTTGTACATTTAATATCTATAAATAATATAACATTGATTGATAAATATAAAGTAAACATTATCAACATAATAAGTATTATATACAATGATTGGTAATATAATAAAAATATAATAAAATATACAAATTAGTATCTTAATAATAACTATAAAATAAGAATTCATACAAAAACTTAAGATTAACAGACTATAAAATACATTCAGTTATTCATAAGTTATGTAGGTGGTGAAGGCGAATGCTTTGACTACTGCAATAAGGTCCCGTCCCTCCCCTTCAATTCATCCACCTCATTATGAAGCTAGGTTATGCACTCCATCAGCCTCTGTACTGTATTCTCAAGCTAAACGACTCTCTCATTTGATGCAGACTACCTACTAGATCCAGCTATAGAAGATGTGGAGGATTGTAAATAGCATGTGTTTGTAAATGAACCTAAGCAGAATATCTTTCCACGTCGGTCCCTACCACTTACTGCATCAAGATATGCCTGACTCTCATCAATAGTTTCAGAGTTCTGAGACTGTCGTTCAATGCTTTCTTATATTTGGTCCTATCATTATAATTGTTTATGTTAATAAGTGATACTTTTTACCACTTAGTGTTTCTTTTACCAATACCGTGTCGGTTTGTCTAAAGTTTTGTAGTTGAACTATCATCCTATCCATAAGCTAGTGGATGATAGGTACTCTTACTAATTTACTACCTTTGTAATAGCTTTGTTAGGGATATAATATTATTTATTTATTTCTTAAAAAAATAAGTGATAATTTTTAAGAATTAATATTAAAGTATAGATTTTACATACATTAAGTTCTCTACATCGGGTAATGAAGAAAATCCCACTATCATGCTTCTTAGTGTGAGTGTGTAGAAAAAGCTGGAGTGGTGTAGGTTTACTGCCTATAGACTTTTCCTGCATCAGAATAAATTGTTATAAGTGAACTAGAATTTACAAAAATTTCAACAAAGTTTCTTTAATTTTTATGATATTTACCCCTTGTTAGAAAAAAAAATTAACTCAACAACACAACCATTAATGGCACCAGACATTGATAAAATTATTATTCTCTATAATAAACATACATTGTCATTTTAAATTTCATACATTAAACTACATTGAAATCAAATTTCATACATCAAAGTGCAAAAATCATAATATAAGTGTAAAGTTTTGATACTTACAAGTTGAAGTGCATGCTCCTGGTAGGTCAAAGATCCTCCAGTTGTACAGGTAGACTTTCTCCAGCCGGTCCTCCACATCTGTTGATATAATTGTGCTCTAAAATGGACACTACCCTGCCTGGCGTGATGGCCAATACTACGACCAACGACTCCAAATTTATTTAGATATATCTTGTGGTCATACACCATTCTTGTATATTGAACCAAGAAATTCTCTATAATGTGTATGATCTTGCCTCTGCTATGCATTATAAATTACATCATCAAATTTTGAATCCCAAAAAAATATTTTTGAAAAAAAGAAAAATACTATAATTACTTATAAACGACAATATTTATCTAATTAATATATAAAATTAGATAAAATAAAAAATTAAAGAATATTTTTTTTGTACCTTAAACTCCTGATAATAAAAATCCTTTGACTCTTAAGAGACATTCTTCCATGTATAACCCTCAAAATCTATCCTCTCTTTGAACTTGGATGACATATTTCTGAAGCACGTTCTAGACGAAACCAACATAATATATAAGTATTTTTAGATCATTTTCAAATTAAAGCATGTAACTTAAGTATAAACTTATTGTGTTATGATGGATAAATTAAAAAATTTGTAGAACTTCACCGACAAATTGTTGACAATAGTGATTTAAGTTCTTCCATTAACTCCCTTAACTCCAACCTGGAGGCCGCCTCAGTCATTTGCAATGTTTACCCCTGATATCTCTATCAGTGTATGGGTAGTGGATGGTGTAGGGCTGGTGGATGGTGTAGCAATTGGTACAAAAGGTGACTATATAGGGACTGTAATTCTATAAGGTAATGCCTAATCTAGTTTTGTTGTAGCTGGACGTACATCACTTGATTCTGTAGCATCTGCAAAATGTGATGGTTCACCTGGAAAACGTGGTAACCTAAACCTTGGCCATAACAAATCATGTTTTCTCTTTTGTGGCATTTTTTAAACCTAAAATTCACATTTTATTGAATATTCCAGTAATAGACCAATATAAATGAAACACAAATAACATTATATTGTTGATGCAATAATAGATTTATTCATATAATATTCTATTACAAACATAAATTAATTGCTATTATTACTTAATTGTAAATCAAAATCATCATCATCTTCTTTTTCTATAGAATTAGAATCAAACTCATGCTTATCTTCAGATTTCTCTCCCTCCTCATCCTCTCGAGATAAAATTTCAACATATTCATTATTTGGATCGTTTAAAGGTTCATTCTCATCAAATTTTACACATGCACTGATTTCATAAACATTTTCCTGAAACACTTCACTTTCAATTATCTTATTTTTCTCCTTTCCATGTAATTCAAAAACACCTCAAGGTTTTACTTTGCAAATAGTCAACCAATCTGACTTATCTCATCGTAAGCTAGGAAAAGGGACATAATACACCTGGATCGCTTCCATCACCAACACAAAAGGTTCAAATTGTCTAAATATTCTTCGCTGGTTGATTTCAACTAGACTATATCGACTGTGCACTTTTGTTCCAACATTAGGAGTTGGATCAAACCAGTCAGACTTAGATATCATACTCTATTTTATTGGCAATGTAGGGGTACTCAATTTCAAGTATATTAATGATTTTATCATAGTAACTCATCAATTCTCCCATTATGCATTACTGTTGCCATGCTATGACCATGATATTCTGTATCAATTTTGTATCCATTAACAAAATATATCGGATACGATTTAACAGTTCACAAAGGTCCTTTCGCAATATCACATATAAACTTGTTCTCTATTGGATTTTCTGAGGCCTATACTAAAAAAAATCATATTAAATAATATAATGTCATTTAAACACTTTAATATGATAATTCAATCATTTCAATTATTGCAAGTGAAAACTTACATATTTCTCGAACCATCGAGGAAAATGTCTTCCAACTTCTTTATTGACATCATCCCGTGTGCTTTCGAGCATTAGCTCGCATAACCATTCCTCGTATAATATCTAAAAGAATTATTAAGTACTTTAGTTATGAACAACACTACCTTCGAAAACTCAAATAATGAATTTCAAAATCAACTTAAACTTATTGCACGAAAGGTCGAACCTCTTGATAATTCAATAAAATCTAATCACGGGAAACCTCTATTTCTACTTCTATTATCATACTTCTAGTTGATCGTCCATATGTTCATCCTGGTTATGTGAAATGGACATGTTATGACTAATAACACCCATTTCACTCCCATCGTCATTACGAGGAACTGTTCTTTCTCTTGTGTGCACATGTAACTCAAAATAATGTGAACAAAATGTATTTACTTCCTCCACTAAATAGGCATTACATATCAAACCTTTAACTCTAGCCTTATTTTTGACATGTTTCTTCAGGTGATGCAAAAAACTACAATTCTGTGATTAAAACTTGCTATAATTTTTATTTAAACATTAACTATAATTACCTCTCAAACAGATACATTTATCAATATTGAACTGGACCAGCAAGTTTAGCCTTGTGTGCTAAATCTACTGGTAGATGCTCCATACAGTCAAAGAAGTTTAGACAGAAAATCCCTTCCAATTTGCACAAGATAACTGGAATTTCCTTTCTATTTTTTCCATTTAAGCCAACTTTATTTCAAATGATGTTACGCTTTTGGAAAACAAACTTAATTTTGTTATAGCTTCCCAAACACTATTCAGTAGTAACTCTAGAAATGCAGTTGCAAATAGCTTTTGCAAAAACAGATGACAATCATGACTTTTCATCCTAAAAAATTTGTACTTCCTTATGTCCACACACCTTACCATGTTTGAAACATAACCATTGAGAAATTGTAGACTTTTTAACCATTCACACAAAATTTCCTTTTGTTTTTTGTCCAATATTAACATGCTTTTAGATATTTACTCGTGTGACGATCTTTATCTAACACATTCCTTCTACAAAAAAAATTCAAATTAACTCATGATTTTGCATTGTCCTTTGCCCTCCCTTCAATGTTCATTATGGTGTTTAACAAATTATCAGAAATATTGTTTTTCAATATGCATCACATCTAGATTATGACGTATCAAATTACTTTTCCAATATGAAAAATCCCAAAAGATACTTCATTTCTTTAACTAAAGTTTTTACTAATGCTTCTATTCACTTCTTCATCTTTAAGTTCTATAACTTTCAATAACCATAATTCATCAATCTCCTGCAATATCTCTTCAATAACTTTGTGAAGGGGAGGAGGTGTTTGTACCATCCCATTCTTAATGAACTTTTGTTTATTACATCTAAATGGATGATCAGGAGGAAGAAATTTCCTGTGGTTGCCAAACCAAAATGTTTTAGCCCTACTAGGAAGATAAAACACATGAGAATCATTGTCGCAGTAAGGACAAGCCAATTTCCCTGTTGTGCCCCATCCAAATAACATAGCATATGCAGGGAAATCACTAATTGTCCACATCAAAGCTGCTCTCAACAACAATTTTTGTACACATCATATGTCTCCATACCAAATTCCTAAAGATGATGTAATTCAGATACCAATGGTTGTAAGAATACATCAATTTTATGTTTTGGATTCCTAGGCCCTGGCATAATCACCGTCAAGAACATATATGCCTCATTCATACACATCTATGGTGGAAAATTATAAGGAGTAATTATAATTAGGCATGATGAATATTATTAGTCGGATGACCAAAAGGTTGGAATCAATCTGTCGACAATCCCAACCCAACATTTCGACTTTTCACTACAAACTCAGAATAGGTGTTATTGAAATGTTTCCATGTGAGTGCATCCGATGGATGAATCATTATCCTATCTTCCTGTTCATGTTCATTATGTCATCCCCTGTGAGATGCAGTAACATCATAGGCATATAGTCTTTGAACTCTTAGAATTAGTGGGAAATAATACATCAGCTTCCAAGGTACTAATTTCTATTTCATAGTACGCTTTTTAGGTTTGAACCTAGATTGACCACAAAATTTGCACTCTTGTAATTCCACATCATCTCCTTAAAATAATATACATCCCAATTTGTAACAACCAATTTTTTCAACTAGCAAACCAAGACCCCTAATAAGTTTCTTTATATTATAAAAATTATTAACCAATGTATGATTAGGAGGCAATGATTCATTATACCAAGCAAGAATTTTATCAAAACTTCGATCAAAAATATGCCCTTTAGACTTTATTTTAATCACCTATAAGTTCATTTACAAAGTTTGATTTTAAATAAGTACTATTGTACGTGGCATTGTTACACTAGATAAATCGAGAAAGCAAGTTCTGACTCCTAGGCTCATGGAATTTTTCATCGATAAGTCTCGTGAAATTGTATCATGGGTTTCCAACCTATATACCATCCTAGGGGTTCATAATGCAAAGAGTTGTCTTTTCAATTACGTGAATTTCTTATGTTAATACTAAGTTTGATTTAATCACCTATAAGTTCATTTACAAAATTTGATTTTAAACAAGCACTATGGTACATGGCATAGTTACACCAGATGAATCAAGAAAGCAAGTTCTCGTTGTGACTCCTAGGCTCGTTGAGTACTTCATCGATAAGCCTAATGGGAGTTTCATCACAGGTTTCCAGCCTATATAACATCCTAAGGGTTTATTATGCAAAGAATTGTATTGTCAATTACGTTAATTTCTTATGATAATAATATATTTGAATTATTCACCTACAAATTCAAGTCTTTATGTTTCAATTTAAATAATGCCCAAACATAAATACGTAGATTATTAAACCCCAATATAAAATCTCATCAATCATTGTTATAGGTAAAATTGCAAAGAACAACATAAAATCGATCATATTGTACACATTACTTAGTTGAACAACTTACCTTGATAGACAGGCAATCGCAAACTACAAAGAAGAAGATTGAGGCTGGAAATTATAGACAGTCTTCAACACAGAACACGACCTGCAAGAAAGATAATAAACAAAAATATAAAAATTAAGGACCATAATATTGGAAAAGCTAATCTAATCACTAACCTACGAGATGTAGATGAATGAATTACATAAAAAGGAGCTTACTTTAACAAAAAGAGGTGTGTTTTTTAAAGTCTCTAAGGAGGAAGTAAATTATATATAAGACCTATATAAGTGAGAGTGATGAGGATGATATTAAGAAATTATTAAAGATTAAGAGAGAAATGTAATTAAATAAGAAGAAGAAAGCATTAAAGGCTTAATAAGATGGCATTATTATTTCTTAAAGTCATGAAGACAAAAATGTTAAGCAAAGATTGCGCTTTATATCCAATAATAATAAGTTACCCCATTACTAAATCTCTTGTGATGAGAATAATAATTATGATATTATTCTTTCATATGATGAGTTAGTTGAATGCCTAGAGACTATAAGCATATAAATGAATAAAATATCTTCCAAGTACGAAGAAGCTCAAAAACTCTTTGATTTATATTGATTGAGATGAGCAATTAAAATGTTATGTGTATGACCTTATATAATTTAATAGTGTGGTTGCTGGGAATGAAAATGAGCATGTTTATTGCAAGAGAATGAGGTATTAGAAAAGGATAAAAATCCTTAAAGCATGATTTTATAATTTCAATTTAGTAGGTGAAAAACTATATTGCATCTTGGGTCATAAAAACCTTAAACGGTAAGCATGTAATTGACTATACTTATAGAAGTACATCATCTAATGATAAGAAAATTTTTCGTAATAAAAATAATGTGCATATTGTTGAGCCATTGCCTATTTCATCATATAAGCATATAGACTCCAATTATAGGCATAGAAGCTTCAATGCACCTATATCATCTTCTATATCCAAAGCTAAAAAGAAATTCCATGTATATATGTATGGTTCATAACCTAAACCTAGAAGACATGGTTCCTATGGTCAAAATATGCAAAATTTTCATGTAAGGACACACCAAAAGAGCATGTAACACTTCTACACTCATATAAGGGTAAGGGCATGGGTAGGTGAATTCCTTAAATTCATGAAAACCTATGGGAGTTTTTTGGAATGCTGTTTATAGTTATTAGACTTGTGCTAGGCATAGAGATGTGGTTTTGCATTGGTGGTTATTAAGAGGCAACACTACTTAACTTACTTTGTTCAAAGTTTTTCCTTCTTTGATCAATTGGGTCATTTGGAAAATAAGATGTTCTGTAAAGTTTGACGGGGCTAAGATTGACATTTCTCCTTGTATTTTTGATATTATACAGGCTATTGATTTTATCTTATATGAAACATTATCCCTGTCAATCTTTGGGCTTAATTGGAAAGAGGTGGTTATGTCAATAGGAGGATATATAAGGCTAATGACTAGAGTGGATCCCTCCGCTAGTTGGTTTCTATATACTCAACATTGATGGAGAATCTAAAGGCAACCCTGGCAGAGGAGGCACACGGGGCATTTAAGAGATTCAACAGGTAATAACATTTTGCTATATTCTTTGGCCCTTAATGATACCATAAGTGTCCAGGCTAAGATTCAAGCTTTACTACAAGGTTTACAATTATATGTAGAGATACTAGAAGATTCCTAATTGCTAGTGGAACTTGATTCTAAGGTAATTGTGGATATGCTTAATCATCATTGCCAGATTCCATGGCAAATTAGGCCCCTTATTTAGGAGGTACATCATTATACTTTTGTGAAAGAGATTTAACATTGTTTTAGGGAGGCTAATTGTTAACCCCTTAGCACATGAAGGCACTTCATAGCTAACGGAAGACAAACCTTGGGTACAAAGTTAGCTAGATCACACGTATGGCAGTGGCATGTGAAAGCTCCAAGGTGACTTAGCACGTTAGATCAAGCATGGTGCGAGTTTTAGTAAAGTTTTAGACCTTGTACGAGCTAACATAGCTAAGGCTAAGTTCTTGATAGACTAACGACTTAGTGGGTGCTCAAATGGATGGACCATGGTTAATGGACTGGACATGGGTAAGCATTGGATTAGACCAGTGAGCTATGACTGGCTTTGGCTTGGATGACTCATCATCAACATATAAAGATCATGGGGATGTTGGAAGATGTGGCGGATAAGACCATGGAGAATAAACATTAACACTAAAGGATAAAGACCACATAGGAGGATCATCTGAAGATAATGGACATCTTCGTGGATAGGAATAGATCATATGTAATATTTTATCATGTTATGTGGGACTTAGATAGACTTTATCAAATAGAGTACTATTTATATAGGGATGTTATTTGATAGGATAATGATATAATCTGATAGGATAAGATGTGATCAAGGTTAGTAGAGTTCTATTAGGATTCTAACTTACTCTCTGAGCCTTGATGCCTATATATAGCTCATTTGAGCATTGCTTCTTACACACAGAGGTGAGAGAGCATTCCCTTGTATACTTTGAGGAAAGTAATAAAGCTTTAGCATTATTGCTATATCTCTTCTTTGCTTCTATTGTTGCCATTATTAATGCTTTCGTTGTTTTCTTGCAAGTGTGAGAGTTAAACACTGCGAGGGTCGTGAGGCATTTAAGAACTAGATTGTTGGTCAACGATCACATGGGAAAGGCTAAATCTTGCTTAAACGAATCTAAGCAAGATTTTCATGCAAAGGAGTAGGCGCGACTTGTGGATAAGTTCGATGCTTAAGAAGACCTTTGTAAAAACTAGTATCAGAGCCATAATTTCGAGATGGCAAGAGGCAGCAATTTGACAAGGCGTGTCAATAGAGTGGATGCACTCATTGGCCCAATTCCTTGAGGGGAGGAGGAGGTCACTTCCTACAACACTTGGATGGAGATGTTGGCAGAGCAAATCCAGGCATTTCAGTATTAAATAGTGTAATTCATGTAGGCACAGGAGGATACTAGGTTCAAGATGATGATCCTAAGTTGTGCTATTGTGGCACAGGAGACTGGATGTGTTAAGAGCACCATGGTGAAGGCACGTGAGCCTAAAGTATTTGAAGGTGTTCAGAACTCGGGAACTTTCTACGAGATATGGACCAGTACTTTGTGGTTATAGAGATACCCAATGTTGAGAAGGTGAATATGATGGTCATGTGCTTAGATGGTGATGCCAAGCTTTGGTGGAGAACGAGGACCTCTACTGAAATCAATGTAGGTAGAGATCCCATCGTCACGTGGGATAAGATGAAGAATAAGTTAAAGGATCAATTTCTTTCGATGAACACTTCTTGGCTTGCGAGGAATGCCTTGAAGAAGATGAAATAGGACAGATCAGTAGGAGTTAAAAAGTTTAGTGCTCTAATGCTTGACATTGATAATATGTCAGATGCGAACAAGCTCTTCAACTTTTTGTCTGGGTTACAACCATAGGTTCAAATGGAGTTACAGAGGCAAAATGTGAAGGACATAGTTGGTGCAATTGTAGCTGCTGATGCTTTGGTGGAATTTTGAGTGAAGAAGGAAACTAAGGCGGGCTCCTCAAATTCTTCCAAGGGCAAAAGCCTAGCCCAACAGAAGAAGAGCGAGGGGAAAAAAAGAAAGACTTTAAAAGGGAGACTTCAAAGGGAAAGGCAAGCAAAACGGTGGTTTCAATAGTGGGGAGACGTTCTCCAAGAAGGGCAAACTTGCTTGTTACCTATGCAGCGGTTCATATTTTGTGAGAGAATGTCCAAAGAAGGAGAAGCTAAATGCGTTGATCGCTGAAGAAGAAGAGGAGGATTCAGAGGAGGTTCTAAATTTGATTGCCTTGTTGAACGCAGATAAGAGTGAGTCAAACTCTTTTGACAAGTTAATGTATATAGGGATACAAGTTAATAGGAAGCAGGTAACCATGCTGATAGATACTGGTTCCATGAATTCATTCATGGAGGAAAGGATGGTGTGTTAGTTGGGGCTTAAGGTGTTGAAGACCCAGATAAGGATAAAAACCCCTATGAGTAAGGCACAAGCGGCGGTAAGAGCTGCTTACAACGTCCCAATGAGCATAGGGAGTTGGAGTGCTAAGTTTAATTGCATGTTCATACCACTTGAAGATTTCGAGTTGATACTGGGGATTGATTTCTTGAAAGGAGAAAAGGCAGTGTTGTATTCAACTTTGGAAGGTACGATGATCATGCATGAAAAAGTTCCTTCTTTGTTAACTGTTGTAGATCTGGTGGTAGAACGATGGATGATACAATGGTGGTAGTACATGTGTTAGCCATAAGCGTTAAGAAAGGGTTGAAGAAAGTTATGGAGACCTATCTTGCTGCCATGTGGGAGATTAATGAGGACTACGTGGTGGAACTCTCGGATGTGGTTGTAAGTTTGTTGAGGGAGTTTTGGGAAGTGATGCTGAAAGAGTTGACAAACACTTTTCCCCCTCGTCAAGAGATAGATTATAGGATTGAGTTAGTTCCTTAAGCCATCCTACTTGCCTATGCCCTATATAGGATATCCCCATTAAAGTTGAGGGAACTTCGAAAGCAACTTCGTGAACAGTTGGAGGCAGGGTTCATCCAATCAATTAAAGCCATGTATGGTGCCCCAAAGTTGTTCCAAAAGAAGCAATATGGAACACTTCAGATTGCGTGAACTATCGAGCTTTGAACAAGGTAACAATAAAATACAAGTATCCTGCTCCCTTACTTCAAGATTTGATGGACAGATTGTCCAGGGCTGCAGTTTCACTAAGCTGGATCTTTAGAGTGGGTATTGGCAAATGCAAATAGCTGAGGGTGATGAGTAAAAAACAATGTGTGTGACTCAGTATAGATCGTATGAATTTTTATTCATGTCATTCGGATTGACTAATGCCCCTGTAACATTTTACAACTTGATGAATGAAGTATTGTATGATGTCCTTGATAAGTTTGTGGTTGTGTATCTCGATGACATCATAGTGTATAGCATAGATATGGCTAAACATGTGGAATACTTGACGAAAGTGCTCGAGCGGATGAAGTAACACAAGCTCTACATGAAGATGGAGAAGTGTGAGTTTGAATAGCCGGAGATCAGATTCTTAGGTCATTTGGTAAGCAATGGCAGGTTTCCACGACAGTATGAGAATTACAGAGTTTTCTTATACTGGTGAACTATTATAGGCAGTTTAGATTGGGATACTGGAAGAAAGCAGCGCCATCGACGGACTTGTTAAAGAAAAAGCAAGATTGGTGTTGGTCGGGTGTATGACAGGAGGCACTCGAAATACTTAAATTTGCTATCTCAACTAAACCTATGTTGAAGCTGCTAGAGTTTAACCTTCCATTTAAGGTACACATAAATGCATCGGACAAAGCCATTGGTGGAGTCCTAATACAGGAAGGTCATCCCGTAGCATTTGAGAGTCGAAAACTCAATAGTGCAGAGTAATGATACTCGATGCATGAGAAGCAGATGCTCGAGGAGGTACATTGCCTTGAGACATGGCGAGTGTATTTATTGGGAACTAAGTTTGTTGTTCATATAAATAATATTGCTAACACGTTTTCTTGGACACAAAAGAATTTGTCCATGAAGCAAGCCTGGTGATAAGAGTTCCTTGCTGAATATGACTTTGTGTGGGAGCATAAATCGAGGAGGCACAACAATGTGGTGGATGCCTTAAGTTAAAAGGAGGTATTTGCAGCCTTATATGCCATTACTAGGGTGGAGTCTAACCTGTTGGAGCAAATCAAAGTTGCAGCTTTATTGGACAGCACGTACTATAAGTTGATCTCAAAAGTTAAGGAAGGTATTGTGCGTAGGATTTAGCTCGATGATGATAGGTTGTTGATGACTAAGAGTAGTCAAGTTTACTTGCCAAGTTTCAATAGCTTACGGAAATAGCTATTAAAGGAGACGCATGACTCACAGTGGCCTGGTCACCCCGGATTTCAGAGGATGAACTCCAAGCTAGTTCCTACTATTGGCTAAAGATGGAGAATGATAGTGAGGTATATGTCAAGACATGCCTTGTGTGTCCGTTGGAAAAATTAGAGAGGAAGAAGGAAGCTGGTTTGCTACAACCCTTATCCATTGCCAAAAGACCTTGGATGTCAGTTTCGACGGATTTCATATGAGGGTTTCCAAAGGTGGACAACATGGCGACAATCATGGTGATTGTAGATTGTTTCTCCAATTATGGGATCTTCGTGCCAGCACCAACATCGTGTCCCTTATATATTGCGGCAGAGTTGTTCTATAAGCACGTGGTGAAATACTTCAGAGTCCCTACGGACATTGTGGGTGACCGAGACACCAGATTTACAGGCCAATTTTTTGACGTCCCTTTTTAACATGATGGGTTACGATTTAAAGTTTTCAACAACAAATCACCCACAAACTTATGGCCAAACGGAGAGGATCGATGGTCTATTGGATGAGTACTTAAGGCATTACGTAAGTGCAAGGCAACGTAACTGGTTAAGTTTAATGAATACTGCATAGTTTTGTTATAACTTGCATAGATCTTCTACGACGAAGAAGAGTCCCATTGAGATAGTCTTAGGATAGCAACCTCTCACTCCACTCGAGATTGCACAATAAAGGACAGGTGGCAAGTGTCCTTGGGTGCATAAGTTCACAATGGAGAAGCAAGAGCTGCTAGATGAGGTGAGGGATAGTCTTCAAAAGGCTTCTCGATGGATGAAGAAGCAAGCGGACATATGGAGGCGAACATTAGAGTTCGACGTAGGAGATAAGGTACCGTTGAAATTTACCCCACATATTTTAAAGAAGATCTCAAGCAAGCAAGTGCATCGTGGATTGGTACCAAAGTATGATGGATCGTTTGAAGTGATGAGTAAAGTGGGGAATGAGGCATACAGGTTAATGTTGCACGAGAGATTAAAAAGTAGGGTGTACCTTTAAAGTATGCAATTGAAAACATTACAAACATTCAAGATTACAAATCATGTCTATCATCCTCTTACAGAACTTTCATCGAACACTTGGTATGCAATTGAAAAACAACATTACTTTGTTTTAAAACTACTGATTTTGATGTAGCATTCACCAACATAACCACACAACAATAAAAAATGACTCATTAACAACGCAAAGAAACGTCCCTCATGACTCAATGCACATTAAACTCAATATATCCAACATATCTATTCACATACAAAAATTAAAGACAAAATATAAACCATCCTCCACACACATAACCCAGCATAATGGAAGTAGTGGAAGAATGAAAGAAGGTGAGTAGATGGAAAAGGATGCATAGAGGAGAATACGAAGACCACCGAAAAATCGAAGAAGACATCATTTTACTATAAATTTAAACAACAGTATTGACGTTGTTTGATTTTACTGACGGAATTGTTCATTGGTAAATTACTAACAGAATTATTTTTGTCAGTAAAATTTGTTGCTCATTTCTGCCGCCAAACATTGTCATCTAATTTTGTTGGCAAAGTTTCACAGATAAATTCTCTCCATCTTTATCGACAAGTTCTTTTTCGGTCAAAAAATATAATTTTTCATGACAAGTTTACCAACGGAATTAAATTTCCGTCACTAATTTACTACAACTTTTTTCCGTCTGTAATTTGTAATGATCTTATAGTGTATAATTAATTTAATTTTAATAAAATGAAATATCTCATATTTGATCCTTAAGTATCTCAAACTTTATAATTAAGTCCAAGTTAATTAAATTGATTTTTCTTTCATAAATTGCTCTTTGATATGTAACCCATTAGGTTCCTAATATATTAGCAATGATTATAAATGATAATTCTAATTTACAATTAGAATAAGATAAATTGAAACTCCTTTTAGTTTATCGATAAATTGAAACTCCTTTTAGTTTATCTTTACTTATCCATTCAAACAATTTATAATCATAGATCAAGATTAACGTCTAGTAATATGTCAAGACCACTCAAATATTAGGAATGTCAA
The DNA here is from genome assembly GCA_026284645.1 of Erythroxylum acuminatum. Lineage (NCBI taxonomy): Eukaryota > Viridiplantae > Streptophyta > Magnoliopsida > Malpighiales > Erythroxylaceae > Erythroxylum > Erythroxylum acuminatum. The sequence goes on along the minus strand of JANKOD010019642.1, from coordinate 5,609 downwards.
AGTGGTTTGATTTAACCTATCTATGCATGGTTACGATGTATAATTTAATCCTTTCGTCATCCAATATTTCAATTAGATAGAGTATGGATATAGTATCTACTCTTTTGGTCCAATCACGTTCGTTCTTGTTAATTAGAAATTGATTTGTTATTGAAATTTGAAAACACCTTTTTCAAATGTCAATTCACTTTGGCCGAAGAATTCTATAAATCACTACTAATAAAAAACAATAGAATATTCTCTTTAATTACTTTAGAGTGACGAATCCTTTATTGACTTACTCAACTATAGTTCATACTGCATCCAAGTACTACCGACTGAATTATCCTAGGGCAGTTTATAAGTAGTCTCAAAACAAAGTAATTCCCACATGAGATACCTTGGTAATCTCAAGTCTAATTATCAATTATACAACCATCACTATAAGAAAATCCATAGACACATAAGTAATACTCCATTCGTGATTCTCATATTTAGGTCAGTTCAGTGACTTATTCTCTAATAATCACCCATACATTAGTTTAAGTATATCCATACTTTAATTTATGAGATCAATTACTCTCGTCATAAGAAAGAAACATAATGTGTGCTCGTTTTACAGTTTCAACAATATCCCATCTTGATGAAACTACAACCAGGAACATTTAAGAATAATACGTAAATGTAATTTGAATCTCACAATTATGATCTCATCATAATTTCAATAATATAGTAATTATTCCAGGATTTTATCTTATATTAAAATATCAAATGTAATTAACTTAATACATAAAGATAGAGAATGCCTTTTCATTAATAAATGATTAGCTGCAAGGGCATAAACTAACAATCTCCCACTTGCACTAAAGCCAATCGCCTATATATCTAATAACATTTCCATCTATATGTTGATAATGTCTCTTTTGAGACAGGGGCTTAGTGAGAGGATCTGCAAGATTCTCTTTAGTGGAAACTCACTCTAATACTATGTCTTTTTGTTCCACTATCTCCCTGATCAAGTAAATCCTCCTGAGTACATGTTTAGATAGTTGATGAGACCTTGGTTCCTTTGCCTGTGCAATAACACCTTTGTTGTCATAGTATAATACTATAGGTTCAACAATGCTAAGAACTACTCCAAGTTTAGTACTAAACTTCTTGATCCTAACCTCTTCCTTTGCTGCCTCTGACATTGAAATGTACCTACTTCGATCGTTGAATCTATAATGGTTGGTTGTTTGGAACTCTTCCAAATTACCGCACCATCATTTATTGTGATGATGTACCCTAATTGTGATCTATATCATCAGCATCTGACTGGAAACTAGCGTATTAATATCCTTGAATTCTCAGTGTAGCTCCTACATAAACCAAGAAAACATCTTTAGTTCTTCTCATTTAATTTAAGATGTTTTTCATAGCAATCTAGTTACCCTCACTTGGATTGGCTTGAAACCTGCTCGTTATGCTCAAAGAATAAGAGACATTTGTTCTAGTGCCTAGTATCGCATACATGATTGATCTAATTGCTGAGGTATTATAGAATACAGTCCATTTTATCTCTCTCCTCTTGTGTCTTTGGACATATACTCTGTGAGAGAGAAATCCCATGTGACATGGGTAAGAATTCCCTCTTAGAGTTCTCCAAGCTAAACCTCTTTAGCACTTTGTCTATGTACGTGGATTGGGATAACCCAAGAAACCCCTTTGATCTATCTCTATAGATTTTTATTCCCAGAATATAGACTGCTTCTCCTATATGCTTCATGGAGAAATTCTTGGATAACTAAATCTTTACAAATTAAACCATAGGTATGTCATTTTCAGTCAACAATATGTCATACATATATAACACTCAGAAAACAACTGCACTCCCACTAACCTTCTTATAGACACATGGTTCATCAACATTTTTAATAAAATCAAACTCTTTGATTGTCTTATCAAAATGGATGTTCCAATTCAGTGACACTTACTTAATTCCATTTATGGACTTTCGCAACTTGCATACTTGATTAGGAAATCTCTTGGATTCAAAACCTTCAGGTTGTGATATATACACATCCTCCTGCAAATTTGATAAGTGAAAATTGCATCATATTTTAGGGCATAGTTTTATATGTGTTTAGCTATTAATTCAATCATTTAGTATGTGTTTAGGTTAGAATTGTGTTAGTTTGTTAATTGTTTAAGTGTTTTATGGGTTAACACAAGTCTTTGAGCTTAAATGTTATATTTTTTAGGTACGTTGATGTGTTTCTTAGTATTTCAGAGTCAACATCGAAGAACGGAGAAGTTTTAGAGACATTTGGGCCTAAACAACAGCCCAAGATCATGGCACAATAGGTCACTATTGTGACAGAAGTACTAGAGTTAGCCTACAATAGTGGCCTGCATGCCACGATCGTGAAAGAAGGCTTAGAAGTAGGCCACGATGGTGGTCTGTGTCGGACAGATGTGTAGCCCCTTCCAAACCTCGCATTTCGAGGGATTTTTTTGGACCTTTCAGACCCCGAAAATACCCTAGTTTAACCCTAAACACAAAAAAACATTAATAAACAAGAAAAACATAAAGAAAGAGTTTCTTACATCAGCCATCATCACAAAACCTAAAGAGAGTTCATCGAGAGATTGAGAAATAGACGAAGTAAGAGAGACGTGGAGAAGAAGCCTCCACGAAGTAATTCTTGGAACAGAAGGTTTCCTGTCATTGCTGCCTCTATCATCCATTCGGATCTATTTTACAGTGTATTTTCATTTTTTCTATGTATAGAATTGGAATAGCTGTTGAGATAGGATTTATGAATATTAAGGATTGTCTAAACTCACCTTAGGGTTATTTTTATCTTTGATTCAATAAAAATCTGACTGTTTATGTGAATTGGATTCATAGTGATTGATTTCTACATTTTCATAATCAGTAATAGACTGAAAGGGTGAACCGGTGAAAAATAATTAAATTAGGCTAACGAGAGTTAGGTAATTTAATAAGAACGAGAAATTAATAAATTAGTAATTGTATGACGAGAGATATCACAAAGGTTTCGGTCGTCTAGTGGAAAACTTCAGATCTAATTAGGGGTTGGATAAATTGTGAATTGAGAAATTGTAATTTTCTATAATCTGATTAGGGTTTATAATTTAGGGCTTTTGGTTATAACTTGAGAGAGAGTAATTAACCCTAGGATAATCCAAGACCAATAATCCGACATTTCATTATTAATTAGGATAGTGTTGAAGATAGGTAAAATTTTCCCCTTTCTCTCAATTGGTAGTTCCTTAAGGTGATTCTTGGTGTGTGCATTGCAATTTACTAATTTGTAATTATTTCGTGATTAATTCTTGAGTTGAATTGATTGATTGAATTGCGTTATTGTTTTAGCTTAGTTAGAGTTGAATTTCTACAATTTGTTTCGGCTTTAGAGTTTAGGATTAGATTACCCTCCTTGTGGGATCGACACCTTAGATACTACGTGAACAACCCATATGCTTGTGGGATATCAAGGTTAAAATATTAAAACTACACATATTCGAGAATCGCGAACAAAATTCCCATTAAAAAATATAATTTTTACATCCATCTACCGTATTTTATAGTCATGATATGTTGATATAGTCAATAAGATCGTTATGGATTTTAGCATAGCTATTGGGGAAAAGGTTTCATCAAAATCAACTCTTTATTTTTGTTTGTAACCTTTAGCCACTAAACTTTCTTTGTACGTATGTAAGTTACTATCCATGTTAGTTTTTCTCTTAAAAACTCACTTGTATCTTATAAGTACAATACCATTAGGTGCATCCATCAAAGTCCATACTTAGTTAGTGTACATGGATTCCATTTCAGATCTTATGGATTTATGTCATTTTAAAGATTAAATGTTAGATATTGCTTCTTTAAAATTAGTAGGCTCATCATATATGAGCAATACATTATCTTTCCTTGCTCAACATGTAGATCTAGTCTAATAGGGGGACGATGTATCCTACAAGTACATAACAGACTATGTGTCTCTTAAACTCTCAGTTATACATCATATGTATCAATTTGAGGTTCTTGTTCCATTTCATGTTAATTTGTGGCTCTTGAACTTCACTAAGTTCTACCTCACTCCCACTAGTTTCTTTGACAATAAATTATCTTTCTAAAAAGGTAGCACGTCTTTAGACAAACACCTTTTGCTCAAAAGGATGGTAAAATTGATATTCGAAACTTTTTTTAGATACCCCACAAATTTGCATTTATCTTATTTAGCTTGAAGTTTATCAGATATTGCATGCTTCACATAAGCATCACATCTCCAAATCTTTAAGTGTGACAATCTAGGTCTTCTACTAGTCCATATCTCATATGGTGTTTTGTCAACTGATTTGGAAGGAACTCTGTTTAGAAGGTATGATACGGTTTCAATGGCATATCCCCAAAAAGAGATAGGAAGGACTATATGACTTATTTTGGAACGTACCATATCTAATAGTATACGATTTCTCCTTTTAGAAACTCCATTATGTTGTGGAGTTATAGGAGGACTCCATTGTGAGAGAATCCCATTCTCTTTTAAGTAACCAAGAAACTCATGGTCTAAGTATGCTCCACCTCAATTTGAGCCAAATTTCTTAATACTTTTACTAGTTTGTTTCTCAACCTCGAGTCTAAATTCTGTTAACTTTTTAAATGATTTAGACTTTTTTTTCATCAAATACATATAACCATATCTAGAATGATCATCTTTGAAGTAATGAAATATGAAAATCGACCTTGAGCGCTGGTGGACATGGGATCACATACATCCAAATGTATTAGCTCTAGTAACTTACTGACACATTCTCCCTTTCCACTAAAACAAGAAACAATAATATAAGAACATCTAAAGAAATTAAATGCTTAGTAAGATGACACAATAACATTGAAAATATGAATAAATGGATTTCATAAAAAACCTGAATATAGAAAAATTCTTTGATACCAAATTCTAATTAACTAGTGAGATTTAATACTAATATGAACATTGACCAAGTATCGATCTATCAAGACAAGCTTGATTCAAGAAAAAAACTTTAAATCACAAAAGAAGGTAACGAATCATCACACTTATAGAGAGGATAGGATGGAAAAGATAAAATTATAAGGTTGAACACCACAACCAAGCTAGAAAAAATCTCTTAAGTTATTAGAGAACCCAAATTAAGAGGTTCTCTAATCAAATAATGAAGAAAATGCTCCATAAGCATTTTTTATTAATAAAATAATACTACTAATCCTAATTACATTAATAAGGAAGCCTTTTATAGGGATAAAATGTTGGACCCCGCTCCTGGAACCCAACCCTCTTGCGAACATGAAACCTTGAGCGTGGCTATTACCCCGAATGGTTCGTTCATTGAACCCTTATTGGACAATTATCAATTCATATTCACTACTATACATTTTTTTCTTTAAAACATCCCAAAAATTTGCTCACTATTTGCTCCATGGCGTGCCCATACTAACCAGTCACTATGTTTGAACTCAATTCTCCTGTTTGCGGACAGAATTTGAAAACCTTCAAATCAGAATTTCAATTGACTTCTTCAAATAAAATCATAGCTCTAAGTTTCTTGTTTAATTTAAAGCAAGAATCACCTCAAAC